>CM072513.1:59374463-59556963 GCA_036898135.1 Oncomelania hupensis
CTTCAAAGTATTTCCAGCCAAGGCTGGCTTCCCTTTGCGCCAAGTCTTGAAATTAAAAAAACTAGCAAACAATCATTATTGAACTTAAGCACGTAAGTCAATAATTACTTTCCACACGGACACGCCTGTTTACAAAACACTGCCTGTGTTGCCAATAGTCACCAACCTTTTGCTGTTTGCATTACTCCTTCGGATGCGAATATGTGAGCATATGGAAGCGCGGTTGGTACGCAATGGCAAAACATTTGAAGTATTGAATTTCAAGCGATAACATTGCAGACCTTACAAAGGCAGCGGTTCGAAACAAAAATGTCATGATCCCCAGAAACAGTTGGTTCAATGGTGTACTCAAAAAAGCAAAATCAATTATTGAATGTCAAACGATAATACTGCATGCAGGCTGTGCAGGCGGTGGTTCAAAGCCCGTTCTTTTTTTGGATTGATTGATTGATTGTTGCTTTAGGTCCAGCGGACTCTTCCGAGCCAAATCAGGACCGGACAAACCCCGATCCGCATAAAAGATCTGCTGAAACAACCCTAGTGGGAAAACTGAATGCCCTCCACCGGCCAGTCACTTTACAATAAAGACATCCCACGCAGGGGACGGCTGAGGTTTTACCCCAACTAAGCGAACCCCCGGTTACAAAAACAAAATAGAATACAAACATCATTATAAATTATCAACAAAACACATACATATAAAATGCCTATATTGCTAAATAATAACATCATAGGAAGCCCCAGTGACCACCCGGCAGAAAGCGTCCAATACTCCCAAGCTGATCCAACAGACCTCATACACAAACAAGGAGTCTTGTCCAGGAAGAGTTTTCAAGAAAAAAGGTAGGTCATTGATCTAGCGAAGAAGAAGATAGTATAGCAGAGTGATAGGACAGAGCAGGAATGGGAAAGAGCAAATGAGGAAGACAGCGACAGTGGGAATTTAAAGCACTAAATTTCCAGAAAGTGGGGATACTATTTATACCCAAACCCCCGGCACTCCAACGGGGGTACTGTTGCCGCAGTGAATCTGTCATGCCTATAAAGGAAAGACAGGTTTTCAACTGGGGCTTTCACTTTTCCCTTTATAGGTTAGAACAATCTACAGTGGCAAGATTGCTCATGACCCCAAGGGGACAAAGCCCGTTCACGCCATACGCCATGGAGTACTAAACAAAGACAAAACTAAAAATGACCCCGAGACACTGCGCTCGTGCTCCTTCGAATGAGAGTATAGACCTGGGTCTAGTCTGTGGACGCACGCATATCATCGCACGGACTTTGAAGATCATGACGCTCATGTCCGGACGGAAAACGATGCTTAACGTCCTATTGCATGAGCGTTAAGGACGATCACCACGTCGCCACCCTGACAACAATGACCATCATCATCATATCAAAAATGAGATCCAACGGATCTTTGTTTTGCTCATGTCCTACAAAGGTGAGTGCCTTTTACACCAATAATCTAAGCCTACAGGCTTTTTTATAAGTAAGTACATCCTATAAAAATGATTTATATTTTAATTTACTCTTTAAAGTTGTGTTTACAACTGAAGAAAAGTCCCGCAAAATCAAAGGGGTATAAATATGTTTATTTTAACTTTGTAAAGCGAACTATTTTTTGATGCGAATGCACTGGAGAACCCCCATTTTTACCGCCCATATTGTTCCACATGACGTCAGGAATCTTGAGGCCATGTGACGAAATGTGCGTACGCGACAATGCCATTGGGGTGCAATCATTCGCCATCTTTGCAAATCAGTGTAAAAGTATTTGCATCAACACTGCCATTAACAAAGACCAACAGACATTGTACTACACAAACGCACGCGGTCATGTAATAAATTAAACGTAAACAAAGCAGCCTAAAATACCAGTCGCAAGTTTTTATTTGTTGTTGTTGTTGTTGTTGTTGTTGTTGTTGTTCTTCTTCTTCTTCTTCTTCTTCTTCTTCTTCTTCTTCTTCTTCTTCTTCTTCTTCTTCTTTCTTCCTCTTCTTTTTCTTCTTCATTGTCTTCTTCTTCTCCTTTTCCTTCTTCTCCTTCTCCTTCTCCTTCTTCTTCTTCTTCTTCTTCTTCTTCTTCTTCTTCTTCTTCTTCTTCTTCTTTCTTCCTCTTCTTTTTCTTCTTCTTCTTCTTCTTCTTCTTCTTCTTCTTCTTCTTCTTCTTCTTCTTCTTCTTCTTCTTCTTCTTTCTTCCTCTTCTTTTTCTTCTTCAACTTCCTTTTCTTCTTCTTCTTCTTCTTCTTCTTCTTCTTCTTCTTCTTCTTCTTCTTCTTCTTCTTCTTCTTCTTCTTCTTCTTCTTCTTCTTTTTCTTCTTCTTCTTCTTCTTCTTCTTCTTCTTCTTCTTCTTCTTCTTCTTCTTCTTCTTCTTCTTCTTCTCCTCCTCCTCCTCTTCTTCTTCCTATTATTTTTACTGGGATTGAGCAGGCACAACGAGTATGTTGATTCATTTGCTGCTGTTTTATGTTTTTAATTCAGTATAGGTGTGTCTGCACATTATGTATTAAAAAGGACCCAATCTGACCATACACCCCCCCACCCCTCAACAAATCTTTTAAACATTCACAGTGAGTGTTGCGCTATTGAAAAATGAACTTACAACAAACAAATAAAACTTTGGAAAGTGCAGTTATTTTTCAAATCAATAAATTCGGTAGTTTTTGTTAATGGGTTCGGGCACTGAATAGAATAGACCCAACGTTTCCCGGCGTGTCGTAAGGGGCGACTAACAGGGGTGATGTCAGCACGGCATCACTGGGCGAAAGTCTTCTACACAGAAGTCACCGGCCAGGACGGAGGAACTTCATGTTACTACCGGTTCAACGACCACGTGCTCGGGGCCAAGGCGACCCACACTGTATTCGTGGATATCGGCTGTGGCCAACAGCCTGGAGATGATTGGGCCCTGCCAGTTCTTTTTTGCCCCAAGACACACTGCATGATAAAAACAACCATTCACTCCATACCGGATCGGTCGTCGCCCGGGTCACCAAGGACAGCGCCTTCCGTTGGCCATCAGGACGGAGGTGATAAGTGTGCTACTGATGGGCAACTTAGCAAGATCCGCACCAGAAACAACATCGTCATAGGAACCTGGAATGTCAGGACCCTAACTGCGGAAGAAAAATGAGAAGAACTGGCCCACGAACTGGACCACTATTGATGGAACGCTTTAGGTATCAGCGAACTGCGCTGGAAAGGCATAGTTAAAACAGCGACTGACAAAGGCCACAAGCTATATTTCAGCGGGAGAGATGACAGGCACGAACATGGCATTGGATTCTTGGTCCACAAGAACATTCTAGCCACTGTCATTGGTTGCCGCCTAGTCTCCAGTAGACTCAATACCATCCGTCTGAGAGAGCCCCTTTCAACATCACCATCAAAGCAAAGTTGGAAGATTTCAAACGACAATGTTCAAGTAGAACGAGCAAGCTATGGATTCAATATCAAGAAATAGTACACCTCCTTCGCACAGCAATACAAGCTGAGAGAACTGGAGACTTCAAGCTCATTTATCTGCTGTTGCCAAAATGTTGCCCTATTTTTCTGCTTCAGGGCACAACCTCTACACCAAGTCGGCCAAGCAAATGATGGAGTTGAACAAACCCACCCAGAAGTCTATCACCATTTCATGGCAGGCCATCATGTGATGAGGAGAAGCGATCGCTATTGGGCTGGTCTGTCGTGTGATCTGGTGATTGAGCAAACTTTGATGAGGACGCTGAAGTCAAATGGTGGCCTAACTAGAGGACGCTGAATGGGCGAACGATAAAGGTTTGTTTGGCTTCTCTCTGTGCCTGCTTGTGCAACAGCAAACCAGTGGATGCAATCCTTGACACAAACAGAGTTTACAACAAGTGGACAGCACACAGATTATTCTGAAACAAGGCAAGAGAAAAATCACAAAGACACTTTGACAGTCATCAACTATGTTTCATCAAGAAATCCGTTTTGCGCTGACACGAGTTCTAGGCCTATTACTACTGGCCAAACAGCTGACTCATCTGTCAATGCTGACCAAGCTGTTGAAATTGGTCAGCGCATTCTCCAAGGGATGACGGGTCAGTTTGCAGCTGACTTCACGTTCAAGAAAAGCAATCATGCAGTCACAATGGCGTCAAAAACTGGAGTGATCATTGGCCCGGGAATGGTGCAAGTGGATCCGCAGTTATTGTTTTAAAGGTTGGTGCAAGTCGCTGGGAATGATACCAACAGGCTCGAGGAAATTTTTTACTATGAAATGGCCAATGTACCTGCCTCCTTGTTTGATTCGACAGGATTCCCAAGAGAAGCCAACAAACATACTCTTGCAGGATTTATCTGGTCTGCTGTCAATGAAACTGCATCCTTGCTAAGAGAAAATGTGAAATACATTCTCGATGGTGGATCCTTTTTGCATCGCTTTGCCATGGCCCAGAGGGTCGTCCTACAAAGATCTAGCAGAGATCTGTGTCAGCTTTGTTGTTAGGAAACATACACTAGCTACGATCATTTTCGATGGCTATGTTGATGGCCCAAGTACCAAAGATGTTGCCCATCTTCGAAGTAGCAAAGGCATGGCTGGGAGACATGTAGCCTTTGATCCTGACATGATCCTCTGCGAGACGAAGGAAATGTTCTTGGCCAACTGCGAAAACAAACAGCAGTTTATTCGTCTTTTGGCTGAAGCATTCGAGGCAAACAAATTTGTCACATTCCATGCAAAGGGAGATGCAGACTGTATAATTGTCCCCAAAGCTCTGGTGTCTGCAAAAGAATCGGCCACTTGTTGTTGTCGGAGAAGGCATTGACTTGCTAGTTCTACTTCTGCACAATGTGGAACCAACAATGCATGATGTTTTCTTTACATCAGGTTCCTACAAGAAAACCAAGTTGTGGGACATAAAGGCAAATCAGAAGCGACTTGGAGCAACAGTCTGTAATAACATTCTTTTTGCCCATGCATTCTGTGGATGCGACACGACATCTCATCCCTTCAACATCTTAAGATCACTCACACTCAAGAAGCTTGATTCAGGAGAGCTCCTGGATGAGGCTAGAATGTTCAATGATAAGATGTCAAGTCATGATGCTGTTGCAGCGGCTGGTAAGAGGGTATTTGTTCACCTGTACAGTGGAAAACGTTCTGGTACCTTGGCCAAACTGCGAGTTGTCAAATATCAGCAACAGTGTCAGCAGGCCATACACAAATCCAAGCTAAAGTGCTCCCCCAACAGCAGCTGAATTCCATGCCTACAGAACATTCTACCAAGTTCAGGAGTGGCTGAGTCTAGACAGAGACCATGGTCTATCACCAGTGGATTGGGGGTGGAAGTTACAGGAGAGCCGGCTACTTCCAATCATAACTAATAAGCCAGCTGCTCCCGAGGATATTTTGAACGTTATCCGCTGCTGCTGTAAGAAAGACTGCTCGATGCAATCTGCAGAAAGCACTGACTCACGTGCACCACAGCTTGTGGAGAATGCCGTGGAGTCAGCTGCACAAACTCTGTGGTTCAGCTGGATGACGAGTCAGATTCTGAGAGCGACTAAGGTAGATCACTTTTATATTCTACTGGAAAACTAATCAATTGCATGGTTATTTTTGTTTTTCTTTATTTTGTGTGTCTTCCTTTTAACTAATCTTTTTTCTCTTGTGAATTTTAGATAGAAGTCGACTTTTACAATCGAGATCAAGATTTTCACGATCATTAGAATTTCTCATTTATACCCCTATGTTAATCAAATTTTAATCCACAGTCAGAACTAAAATTGACACAGAAAGGGTTGAAACAGATTTTCGGACTGTATATGTTAAGAGCTTTCATTTGACATGCAACATGATATGGTTTTGAATTAAATGTTTATTTCAAGTTATCTCCCTTTGACGTTTTGAAGTGTGAAAAAACATAAGCACCAAAAATCATGTTTCAGACCCCTTTTTTAAACTGGGACTTTTTATAGGTATTTCCGCATTGCATAAAGAATATTTTTTACTGCATAGCATTTTTATTAGAATTAGTTGCTTATTTGGCTATTGATTTCATTACTGGGACTAGATCACAATACTCCCAGCAATCAATAGATTCCTTCTCCCCATCCCCGGTCGCCCAGAGTTGTGCTCAGTCTTCTGGGCGTTGGACAATGCGCCCAAAAGCTGCAAGTGGGCGCCTCGGCGGTTTGAATTAGATCCTGTATCGGCCAGTACTTTAAGCAGCTCTTGAGCTGAAAAGCGCTATATAAGAATGATTATATAAATTAATTAATTAATTAATTAGCTCTTGACTTTGACTTAAATTGTGTTAACGCGCAGACCATGAGCACTAACTTGCAAAATTTTAAGTTTATAATAATCATCAAGATACGTCACTCGACAGAAATCGTTTCAGACACTTCTCGGGACACTAACTATGTATACATATTTCTTGCGCGCTCATTGGTCAAAATACATGCTGCCCTTGACAGTTTTGGTTTTGTAGTGTGTCTTTCGACCAATGAGCGCGCAGGAGATTTTTTTGTCCCGGAGTCATAAATTGTTTAGATATTCGATGATTTTAACTGGGCTAGGTGTTTGTGATGGTGTTTTGGAAAGTTTTTGCAGTTAATTTGGTTAAGGGAGACATCTTTGAAGGGATTAAAAATACCGTTGCTTTGAGTGTTTGTTATTCGGCAGCACTCTCCGTTTTAGCTTGAAGTGGACACAAAAAGAAGGAAAGGCGGTTTGTTTCGGGGCTGAATCGATTTCTGTCGAGTGGCTTGCTTTTAGAGAGCGATAGCGTTTGAGTGTGTTGTTTTAGAGAAAAGTGAGAAATCCATAACCCTAACCCTTACCCTAACCCTAACCCTAACGGATCATTAAATGGACGTCCCAACAAGGAGGTCTGTCCAAAGAACGTATGTAGATGTGCATTAGTTTGTCCAAAGAACGCCGTGTAAACATGCGCATACACACACACACACACACCTACACACACACACACACACACACACCCTTGCGAAGACCCCGTTGTTATGACTTTCATGTGTTGACAATGAGTAATACTTCGTCCCATTTTTAAAGTACTTTTAAGTTTTCCAACGCTAACCCTAACCCTAACGGATCATTCTTTTGACGTCAGCATAACGAGGTTCATAAAAAAAAAACGTACGTAGATTCTCAAGTGTATGTCACAAAAACGCCGTCTGAACATCCACAAACACACACACACACACACGCACACACACCCACACCCACACACACACCCACACGCACACTCACACTCACACCCACACCCACATACATAAAGTATCTAAAAACAGTGTTTCCCATATAGTCCAAAACAAGATATGAGCTAAATAGCGGTAGTATAATGAATACTGTTTTTTTTTAAAAAAACAAAACAAAAAAACAATAGATACAGCACGTATTTACATGTTAAAAATAACATGATAAGTCGCAGACACTAAATAAAAATTAAATGCAAGCAGTATCCCCTTCAGTAACTTCGGCTTAAGTTCAATACAAGACAATGAGCAAAACAACTTGCCAATAATAATTATTCATGAATCTACCTAAACCTATATAACTAACATAAAGCGACACGGCAGAGACAATATCAATATTTAATAATGAATGGCAATAACATTGGTAAAAAAATATGTAGAACTGTATAATTACTTGTGAAAATGTAACAGTCAAAGTTTCATACCAACTTACCCTGCTGATTTTTAGTTTGGTTGTTGTTAATCTTGAAACAAACACAAATGTGACTATGGAGGAGGAGGAACAACGAAGCTTAACGTCCTATTGCATCAGCGTTAAGGACGATCACGACTATGTCTACACGCTTAAGGCTCTTATACGTATCTGGACTCACACTGAGTAGCCGAGACTTAACGCCATGGTGGAGAGACACAAGCGAGCGACAGCCGTTGACTTAAAATCCCCGTAGTCGAATCAAGCGTGGTTCAGGCAATAATTTATGCGGAATTTGTTGACTGCAGTGCACCGTTAGTAGAAATAAGCAGTGGTGAAGTATGTGACTGATTACAGAACGACCATCATCACTCTTGAACACGTTGACATTCAGTATTACGCGAACAGTTTAAGAGATGAATTACCAAAATCGACCGTCTTGATCATTTTAGACGCGTGCCTAAAATACACATGCCGCTGCCATGCCAATATAGAACGCGAAAAGCATCAAATACGCGTGCAATTCCACGCGAAAATGCACACGCAAATGCACGCCCATCTAGTAGCTGATTGGTCGAAAATTGTCACGCTAAACTGCATGCGCAAGCGCAAATATAATGCACACGCATTTGCTTACGAGTCACATTAAAACTGGGAATGGGACATGTCCGGAAAAACGTTCTATGTACCAAAATAATGTAATGTAAATTGACAACTAAATTACCATGTAGCCCTCGATACTCACGACTTCCCATGCCTCTAACTCCCACACCCACCTCCATTCCCGCCTTCCCTCCACAATTAAATGTTATAATTATTTTCTTTGGATTGCCTGTAAATTATATGACAATTATCTTCCATCGCGAACACCACAGTCTTCAATATGGCCACAGTGCAAAGCTTACGATAGCTACACGCATTTTCCGATGCTTTTTCCGTTCCATGTTTTGTAGTTCTCCATTAAAATTCGGCGTGCAGTTTGGCGTACAATTTCGCTTGCGCAGTTTGGCGTGTAAGTTATGACCAATCAGCTACTAAACGCTCGTGCACAAGTTTTCGACCAATCTGCTACTAGATGGGTGTGCAATGGCGTGTGCATTCTCGCGTGCAATGGCATGCGCATTTGACGCTTTCCGCGTTCCATAATTATGCCAATTGTGCGTTCAACCTTAACCAGTTGTGTAGGGTATGCAACCCATTTTGATTTTCAGAGATTAAGTTTCATTCATTCACTCGTTGAGCACATTAATGGGTTCTCAAAACACACTGCCGCAATCTGAGAAATGTAACAAATAAAATGGAAAGGAAAATAACACACACGGGCTCGTACGTACACATATATAGGAAAAATCCACAATGAATTTTTGGAGAGATAGAAGGGGAAGGAGGGAGAGAGGTCGGTCGTGAATTCTTTTCTCTCTCTCTCTCTCTCTCTCTCTCTCTCTCTCTCTCTCTCTCTCTCTCTCTCTCTCTCTCTCTCTCTCTCTCTCTCTCTCTCTCTCTCTCTCTCTCTCTCTCTCTCTCTCTCTCTCTCTCTCTCTCTCTCTCTCTCTCTCTCTCCCTTCTTACAGTGTCCGAATCTGTGACGCTGTTACACGTATTTATTAATAGTCGATTCAGTCCCTATGCTTGGATCTTGATAGATAAGTGGAACTCGAATTCGTTTATCCACGCAGCCTTTTCACTCAGCAACAAGCCAGGAGTCGTCGTATGAAGTTTTCCAACTTTATTCAGCAAACACCAACAACTGCATACAAAAATCGCTTTCCGAAAATCACTGCGATCACTTTTTACAAGCAGACAGTGCATTATCTATGTGGCGTAGCCTCTCTGCAATCTTCTAACATTCCAGAATGACGCAATAACAACCATTGAAAAAAAAAATCCTCACTGTAACTACGCACTGTCTTACGTCATATAACATTTTTACGAGAAAGATCTGGAAACTTCGATCGATAATAAACAAGTAATTCCAGAAAATTCTCAATGGTAATACAATTAAATCGATCAACGGAAATTATCAAAATTATACAAAGCTTTTTCTAGCAACAGCGCAGAATCAAATCAAAGGTAAATACACGCCATTATTGCATGCTTTGTCAAATAAAACGATCGGAATTATCGTGCCAGTCTCAATCGTAACAATCATGGATTCTTCAAGACATGTAGTCATCCAGTCATCTAGCTTTCTTAGTCTTTGATCCTTTGCCCTCCGGTCGACGTTTTCGGTTGCTGAAGGCCCGCGCTAACTGCTTCCAAAAGTCCTTCGTTCCCCAAGCAGTTATGTGTCGCGGTCAGTAACCAATATTTTGAGGACAATATTTGTCAACTTAGAAAATGATACAATGTAATCTTGGTTCATTATGTGAATACCAATTTTCATTCTTTCGCTTCCTTGAAATCGCATTTTTGATTGTTTGAGACAAAAATATGCCCCCCTCCACCCCCCCCCCCCCCAAAAAAAAAAAAAAAAGACTGCGAACCAAAACACAAGACATCTTCCACCCAACAGCTGTGCCTCCGTTGTCCCTGCCGTACGTGCGCTCGCCTTGCTCCTTCATAATATCTTATTGGACTGTACTTAGTCTTTCAGTTGCAACGGTGTCCTTAAACCTGTAATCTACAATGCGCAATACTGATAATTTATTAACTCAGTGTACGATTGTGCAATACATTGGTTGGGTGGGAGCAGCTTCGGACATAGAAAAGGTACATGTACCTATATATTTCGAATGATATTAAACTTTTATATTAAACTTATGCAAATTCTTAATATTTAAAAGTCATTTTTAATTATGTGTGTTTTACCCTTTTTTTATTTGATTTAATTTTGTCTTTCATGGTTCAACTATTTCATTGTACGATTTTATATATATATATACGCGTTAAAATAAAATAAAACACTTTGTCATTGGACAACACGATGACCTGCTCACAGTGGTGAAAAAGCGGCAACTCCGATGGTATGGCCGCGTCACCAGATCATCAGGTCTTGCAAAGACCATCCTGTAAGGCACAGTGCAAGGAGTTAGAAGAAGAGGGAGACCGAAAAAGAGGTGGGAGGACAACATTCGAGAATGGACTGGTTTGACACTGAGCGAAACAATCAGGGTTGCTGAAGACAGAGAAAGATGGAGTACGCTGGTTAAACGATCATCTGTGGTGCCCCTACGACCTTCGAGTTATGGGATAGGATAGAATAGGATAGGAAAACGAAAAAATGTTATCCACTTTTTGTCGTTTTCAAAGTGTTTAATTTTATGTGTTATTCTTCTTTAACTTAGAAGACAAACATACGACTTTGTGGTGGTGTGGCGCAAGCAGCTCGGGTGATGATAAACTAACTAACTAACTAACTAACTATATATATATATACGTTTTTGTGCAGTAGCAGCAAGTGTGATTTTGTGGATGTATGTGAGAATGTACTCGCTAGATCAAACATTCAGCATCAAAAAATAATATGCAGCAAAAATTGTTGCCAAAAAAATCTGAAGGAAACTTACATGGAGAATAAAGCATTGCCACTAGTGTCATTCAAGGTAAAAACATTCCTTTCCGCTTTATTAATTAATTAATTGATATACTTATTTGTTTCTATCTTAGGTTTGGTTTGGAGATGGATATTTTGTTATATTGACTAATTTAATCTGATGGATATTTATTAACTATTGTAAACGAAGAATTAAATTATACGTTCGGACTCCGTGTACATCATCGGCTCCGATACCCTCTGTGTTGTCATGATGACCATTAGTAGTAACCTTTATTTTGTGGTTCCATACTATGTTTTATTGTCATGATGATTATCATTATTAGTCAACATCTTTGTTCCACCTCCCCTACCACCAACACCCCCCCCCCCTCTCCCTGTGGGGGTGCCGGAGGTTTCTTTATAAATAGTATCCCCACTTTCTGGAAATTTAGTGTTTTAAATTCCCACTGTCGCTGTCCTTCTCCTTTGTTCTTTCTCATTCCTACTCTGTTCTATCAATCTACTATACTATCTTCTTCGCTAGACCAGTCACTTACCTTTTTTCTTAAAAACTCTTCCGGTACAAAACTCCTCATGTGTGTGTGAGGTCTGTTGGATCAGCTTGGGATCCCGGAGTGTTGGACGCTTTCTGCCAGGGGGTCGCTGGGGCTTCCTGTGATATTGTTGTTTGGCAATGTAGGCGTTTTGTATGTGTACGTTTTGTTGATGTTTTATTGTGATGTGTGTATTCTATTTTGTTTTTGTGGACGGGGGTTCAATGAATTGGAGTGTGGCCTCAGCGTCCCCAGCATGGGATGCCTTTATTGTGGGGTAACCGGCTGGTGGGGTGCCTTCAGTGTTGCCACTGGGGTTGTTTCAGCAGAATTTTTATACGGATCAGAAGTGAGTCCTCTTTCAGCCAAGTTATGGTCTTGATTTTGTGGTCCTGATTCGGCTCTCTGCAGTTCGCGGGACCCTGTAACAATTAATAACTAACTAACTAACTAACTTTGTTTCAGTGCCATCCGTACCATGTAGACTCTAAAAAAAGTAGATCATGGGTGATGCAGCCCACGCGATGTTCCCATCAAGCCATGAACTGTGTAAGTTGTTTCACTCTAGCCACTGTGATTGTCTCCACGTGGTCCATTATGAGCTCTTTCACTGCTGTTTATTTTACTGTCAATATTATAGGAGGGGCAGTGTGGGGGGGGGGGGGTAGCAGTAAGGACCTGCAAATATTGCTTTTTCTCTTTGATAACTTTTTAAAAGCATGTGATCATATTTACTGTAATTAAAAATAGAATGGGTGGCGGGATCAGACGTCGGCTAAAAAAAAAGGGTAGTCGAGTTAGCTGTAAGGTTTAGATTGCTCGAGGGGATTTGTTTTTTAATTTGCATGATCTGTTGACCCAAGGTGAGTGCTTTCGGTACACGTGAAAACACTTACAATTAGAAGTCGCTAGAAGTGATTGAATAATGTCGCCCAGTTGTCAGTGATGCTGATGTTAAACACTTGCATAATGCGTTTTCTACATGGTGCAGGGCACTCAGAAAAACAATGACTGAAAAATAAGGAGAGGAGGAATGGGTATGGGGAAATCAGTAGTCAAAGAGGAAGGTTTTCAGCTGCTTCTGGAATGTCTTCTTAGAGGCAGGCTCTCGCAGTGATTGTGGTAGTCTGTTCCTCAGCTGTGGTGCTGCACATTCAAATGATCTGGCAACTATGGTCATTTTCTTGTGCCTGTTGACGCTGCAAGGGACTACATAAAATTATTGTGCTACATATTGTGCCATCTTTCTGCAAGAATATGTCTTTGCACCAGAAAAATTAATTTGTGGATGCCTGCCTCGGTAGCAAGTACACTGAGCAGGCCTTTCAGATGGCAACCGTGTTATTTAAGAAGATTTCATCTTGTTTCTTATTATTTGGTTATTTTGAAAATGTCAACTTTCTGGCGGTCATCAGTTGTTGGTTTGTTTGTTTTTCTCCTTATTTTTATATGAGAGAGAGAGAGAGAGAGAAAGAGAGAGAGAGAGAGAGAGAGAGAGAGACATACAGACAGACAGACAGAGAGAGAGACAGACAGACAGACAGACTCTAGTTTTCGGTCTGACAACACCTTTTTGCCATGGCTTGAGGAATGTGACGTGCACTTTTCACATGCTGAAAGGGAAGCAGCCCCTTATGTTTTGAGAATTTTCAGTCTGTCTTCTATCAACAGGTTACTTCCCTGGAATTATTTCGTAATGCTGCTATACAGTATTTTATGTATTTTAAACGACCAATTATGGGCTTACATAACAATATTTTTTTTAAAGAAGAAGAACGTTAAAGAGACAAATGCAAAAAGACAAAAAGCAAAAACACAAATCTTACTTAAATATTATCACAATAATAGGTACGCACTTAATTTGTGATGCCACAAAATTGTAACGCAATTTTGGTTCACATTCACAACAACCGCTAGAAAGGTTTTTTTCTTTTATTCCTTTTTTTTTAAAGCGCATTGGCGTGACAAAACGTTAACAAAAAATGTACGAACAGTGTTCTCTGGACAATACTCGGCAGACCAGGAGACCTTTACACGTGCACCGTGCAAATCAAGGGTGGATTATAGGAGGGAATGGGGGGTCCCAGGGAACAGGACACCTCCCTCCCTCCCCTCTCGGGCAAAAAATAACAGAAAGAATATATTAATTAAATTAAATTAAAACATACATACACACAAACACACACACTTGTTTAGACCGCGTTGTTATGACTCATGAAGCGCCACATACGTTGTGTTGATAATGGATCATCTCTCGTCCCCCTTTTTTAAGTACTTTTAAGTGATCTTACGCTAACCATAACCCTTACTCTAACGGATCATTGTTTTGACGTCAGCATAACACACACAAAAACGTATGCATATTCTCATTGAGTGTATGTTACCAGAACGCCGTCTAAACATAATCACACACAAACACAAACACACACACACCCACACACACACAGACACACACCCACACACACACACACACACACACACACACACACACACACACACACATACATTTTTGTAGAAACGACGTTCTGATGACTGTTGTGAAAAAAACAGATTATTTTGACACTTTTTCCATTTCTTTGAAATTATTTTGACATTTTCCATTTTTTAAAGCTAACCCTAACCCTAATCCTAACCCTTAACCTAACCCTAATCCTAAAACAGCTGTAACTCAACGGAGAACTATTTTGACGTCAAAATAGGGCGGCCTTCCAAAAAAGTCAAAAGAAACCATGTGGAGTTTCATGTGTGTGTCAGAGTAACGTCGTTTCTACATGCCCACGCACACAAACACACCACTTCTCCCTTTACCACCACCACCACCACCGCCACCACCAACAGCAACAACGACACACACGTTTCTCATAGACACACTAACATAAAAGCAAATCTAACAATTTAAAGTTGAATCATAGCCATAAAAAGTAAAATTACTACAAAAACGTACCAACATGTAAATTATCACTTCATTCGTAGTGCTTATTGTCCAACATCCTGCTCCTGTCGGACGAATCGGCAGCTTACTTGTCTGATGTGTAGGCCTCATTGTAAGTATGATCTTTTGTTTTACATTAAGTTATACAAGACTTCCGGGCATTTCCTATACCCAGAACATCACCAACGACCAAGTCCGACAGACCATCAACCAAGCCATTGAACAACACGATGACATGTTCACAGTGGTGAAGAAACTGAAACTCCGATGGTACGACCACGTCACCAGAGCATCAGACCTTGCAAATACCATCCTGCAAGCCACGGTGCAAGGAGGCAGAAGCAGAGAAAGGCAGAAAAGGAGGTGAGAGGACACCAATCGAGAATGGACTGGTTTGACATTGAGCGAAGTCATGAGGGTTGCTGAGGACAGAGAAAGATGGTGTACGCTGGTTAAACGATCATCTGTGGTGCCCCAACGACTATCGAGTTACGGTATAGGATAGGATATTCAACATGCCAATCTTTTAAAACATACTTGTAACAATAATGCTATAATATTCAGTGTGATTTTATTATTGCTGTATCTCTTATGACTGTATTGATTCTGCATTGGTATAATTTGAATGTATCCTGTTTCCTTTCCATTTAATGTCTCATCTCATCATGATGATCATCATCTTCTTTACCTACGACACACATCCTCTTCATATTATATTGCACCATGTATGTGTATCAGTTTATAGTCCCCTCTCTTCCCGATAAGGATTTTCAGAGAGGAGACTTAGTGATTATTGCACCATTTCACCAAATGGGGTCTTTATATTGGCGCACTTGGTTAATCGCCGGTTTCCTATGCCGAAAATCGCGGGTGCGATTCCCGCATGGGGCGAACTTATTTGACTTTGGTACGAGACTATTCAAGTCACCGAGGGTTTTGTCCGGGTACTCCGGTTTCCTTCTTTCCTTTCAATAATGGTATTAGATGCAGTCAATCTAAACTTTCAAAATAAATTTCGATTTCCTTTCCGTCTTGTAACACCTTAACACCACATATATGTGTGTTTGTTGTGTGCGAAAATACTATACGCAAGATAATAATGGAAAAAATAGCCAGTAATATTGTTAATACTGATGTAAGAAACTTTTTTTTCTGTACAGAGTTAGAGAGAAAGAGAGAGAGAGTCCCAAAATCAGACACTGCACACTCCTGCTCCCACTTGTATTCTTTATTATTCGTTTTGTTAACACTCCACATTTTCGCCCCTAAATACAGGGTTTCAGCAGGGTTATCTTGAGGTTCACATTCAACACGACAGAAAGTATTTAAAAAAATCAGACACGGCATACTCCACCTGTATTCGTTGTTATTTGGTTTTGTTAATGCGCCAAATTTCCGCTCTTAAATACAGGACTTTGTCAAAGGTATAATGAGGTTCACATAATAATAATAATAATAATAATAATAATAATAATAATAATAATAATAATAATAATAATAATAATAATAATAATAAAAGGGTAAAGGTAAGGTAAAGGTGGTCCCATAGCCCTGTGGCCGTAGGGGAGCGTGATGTTGGAGATCTCACTTATTTATAATGAGGGTGATGCCCATCTCTCTCCCTCGCTGCTTTACCTTCCCCACCCTTTAGGAAATTAGGTAGGTACTCAGTCACAGTTGAGTCAACTGGGGGCGTTGTTATTTGTCGCTTCACGGTCTGCGGTCACCCATCCAAGTGCTAACCGCATTGGACAGTGCTTAACTTGCGACACAGTAGCGAGTACTCCAACCGGGGTGGCCTCGTGGCGCAGTGGATAAGTCGCCGGTTTCCAATGCCGAAGGTCGCGGGTTCGATTCCCGCAAGGGGCGAACGTATGTGACTTAGGTACGAGACTATTGAGGTCACCGAGGGTTTTCCTCGGGCACTCCGGTTTCCTCCCTCCATTCAATAATGGTACTGGACGCAGACAATATAACATTTCAAAACTGCAAATTCGATTTTCTTTCCGTCTTCTAATAGCGATCTCCCTGCCTTTACACCACCTGTTTGAGTGATGAATGTGTATTTGTTGTGTGTGTGTGTGTGTGTGTGTGAGGGTGGATGAGACAGGTGAGCGTGTATGTTGGTACAGATCGCCGCGCTTTGAGCCTGATTGATTTGGGGAAAGGCGCGTATATAGCATCCAGTATTATTATTATTATTATAATTATAATTATAATTATTATTATTATTATTATTATTATTATTATTATTATTATTATTATTATTATTATTATTATTATTATTATTATTATTATTATCCACTGTGCTATACGACACCCCAATAATAATAACAATAATAATAATAATAATAATAAATTTATTTTTTAAAGAACAAAGCCAAACTCTAAGCGCTCGCATGCATATACACACACATACGCTCGCAAAGATAAAAATGTCAACAATAGGATCCAACATTATAAGTTAAAACACGTTAAACATCGTAAGAAATATTACCTCGCATCATATCCTAAGTTTAAAAAAAGCTTGTTAAAAGAGAACATTTTCAGTATAAAGAAAGGTATGGCAAAGGAGAACCACATACACGGGTACACCCACGATATAAATGAAGATATCAACATTAAGAATACATAATGAAGCAATGACAAAATAGTTCAAAGTAAAACGTTTTAGGTAGTAACACAAAATAATATAATTTGTCAGTAGTAAAATCAATATTCAAAATCCATACATAAGAATTTCCTTTGATAAAAACAGAGTAGCATTTAACCTAAAACTATGTAAGAACCTTTCAACCTTTCACAATCAACACATTACTTTAAAGGTACTAACTTTTCACACATTTCAGCGTTACTCGCTATTTTCAAATTCACGGTGAGAGTTGCTTCACTTGAAACACATATGATTAAACCAACAGCAAACAAAACAAAATCTTTCACATGTGCGATTTTGATAATAAAATCGATTTATTCATTTCCCCCAATTAATAGCATCAAGGTTGTAAAATGAAAAAAGCACCGCAGCAAATTGTGTATAGTAGCCATAGTTGTTTGTTTACATAACCAGGAAGAGAAACCCACAATCCAAAGCTTAGCGGTGGCTTTGAGCTACGTGGGCCCACTATATCATCTTTTAATGTGATATCAATGCAAATTCCCAGATAAACTTGTTGTCAAGAACAACAAACAAACAAAAACGAATACAGCAACAGCAGCAACAACAACAATAACAACAAATGTGAGACCCAGAACAGAGTTAGAAAATAATTTTTTTACAAGGGTGCCCTTCGAGTGCCTTAATTGAAATTTTAGGGCGCCCAACAAGATTTTGAAGTGCCCAAAGACAAATAACACACGAGTGACCTTCTAGATGATTCATTCCAGTTAAAGCTAACCAAACAGTTAAAAAATAAAAAAAAATCATTTTAAAAAGCCACAATCATATGATTTTGGTTGTACTAAAAAAAATTTGTTTATTATTTTTAACATTGGAAACAGAAAAAAGTGTTTTAAAATATCAGAGTAACAATACAAACAATAACAAAGGCTCAATGCTCAATATCTGAGAAGAACATAAAATTTTTGGTTGAAAGAACGTTGTTTTTTTTTTTTAAAGATTTCAAACACTTTCCTCGACATGCATGTTTCAAAGTAACTTCCTGTTTTTTGTTGCACGCGCGAGATAGCAACTCACTGCCTGATTGGTCATTGAATAAATTACTGGCCAATCACAAAGCCCGTCTTTATGAGACTATTCCCGACCTATCGCAACCAAAAGTGAATGGAGAACATAAAAATGCGATGTGCTACGGAATATTTCTATTACTGTCACTCCTAAGTTTTCCTCCAATCTTTAATTACAATTTCGACTATTCGAAGGGAGCTTCAATGAATTAACTTTCTTTTATTATTTTACACCCGCCCGTTGGGCGCACTGTCACCTAAGCTAAGATCTGGTTGCCCAAACAGGAATTAAGGTTCCTCGGGCGCTCAGGCGCATGCCAAATTCTAACGATACAGACCCTTTAAAAACGGTATCCGATGTTTGTTTTTTTCTAGTGTAAAGTCTAATCAAGAAGTTATAAATTGTCTACGTAGTATTTAAGAGACAGAGCTAGAGACCAACCCAACCCCTTCCTCCCGCTTCCTACTCCCTCCTCCCCCCAAAAAAACACACACACACACACAACAACTTAACGCTACTGCTGCTCTTAGATATTTACTCAAGTTCAGTCAGATTAGATCTAACTGGTAAGCAATTTTATTTGTAATGTAGCGAATGCGTTTTACACGTTGCATTTTAAACATTTAATATCATCTACATGTGTGAATAGATATTAAATAAAAGACTGTTTGATTGATTGCATTTCAAACAAATGTAATTACTTTCAGCTGCTTTCAAATAAACTTGGCCTAATTAGCCTGGAGTCGTCAGTAAACTCAATATCAAAGACGGACTCCGAAACAAGGGTAGCCTGTTAAGACGAAGGCCTCGCTTTATTATCATGGGAGACAAGGGGAGGTAATTAAGTCTCCCAAGCTCAATTCTGCAAGAGATCTTGCCTTCCAGCTTTAACAAGCACCTGTTTCCCCACCTCGGCTAGCATGTCAGAAGATTTGGCTAGGACTTTAGGAGAATCGAGTGACGGTGGAACTTTGGGTTCTGTGAAGTGGAAAGCTTTGCCATCCCACCAGTCATAGGCGCTCACCGGCCTGGAGTCATCGATCTTACGGAGATAGTCCTCATGCCAAGCCGGGTGGCAGATTCCGCGGAAGCAGATGAGCTGCAACGTAATAAGACGAACGTTAACACATAACAACATGCTTTGTCGTGCCTCGCATCATCATATCATCAACACTATCATCGTCCACAAGGTGTCTGATGACCTTGCTTTAATTTGTGATGATCACGGTCTCTTGATTTTTCCTGGCCCAACCATATTTATAATTACAGATACAAAGCAAGTGTGCGCATATTAAACCATCTTCAGTTTGCTGTTTGCAGCATTAAAGTAAGCTTTTTTTTTCCATTCTAGGTAGAACTCGCCTGCAAATGCCTGTCGACGTACAAGGTGTCCGGGTAGTTCTCGTACACGCGGTAGGGCATGAAGATAGGGTTGAACGAGTGCTTCGAGTCCACGAAGTAGCGAAACGTCGACAGGAAGTGACGTAAAAACGGTGCACCTGCCTGTGCAATCATGACGCCCGTGTTGAAAGTCTCTGGCCACGGCGAGTTCAAAGGCCAATCCGGACAGAGGACAGTTTGGTAGCGAAGAATCAAGTCGGGTATTCTGGAGGCAAATATTACGTCACTGTCAAAGTAGATCCCGCCATAATCGTGCAGAATCTGAGTCCTGTAAGAGAACAGCGAAAAGTAAAGTTGTTGCAACAAGGTTCAAATTAAATACAGATTACATGGATTGTTGGCTTCTAACCATATTACCATTGGCCATTTGTTACCTATGGCATATATCCATTATATATTTATATATATATTGGTCTAATATCACAGATGTGAATAGACGTTAAATTAAATAAATAAAGCACATATCCATAAAGGCAAACCATTGGCAGCAGAGAAGGGGAGATAACCCTTTCCTGTCATTCTCTCATGTGTTCAGAAATAAACGTTCAAAGGACAAAGCGCTCATATTCCGAAGGATGACATCTACAAATAATTATATCCAAGATGCTAGCGGATTACTCTGGCCCCACCCCGATCCCCCCCCCCCCTCCATCCTTCCCCCAAGAGGTCGTAAGAAAATAAAAAGGTAGTGGTGGGTGGGGTGGGGTGGAGGGAGGTTGGTGAGCAGGAGGGTCAAGACAGTTCATTACAGAAGCATGTAAGACAATCAGTGTTTACCATTTAGATTGACTTTATTTTCAATTTAAAGCGTAACATGCTTTAAGAGAGAGAGAGGAAACCGGAGTACCCGAGGTAAAAAAAAGAAAGAAAACAAAAAACTTAGGTGACTTGATAGGTCTCATACTAAGCTACGGTAAATATTTAGTCCATGGCGGGGACTGATCATATTGCCCCCCTTCGGTGATCTGCCAACCTGCACTTCCACTGCGGCGGTTACCTGTTCAGCACGCCTAGCCAACCTGCGTTTTACACAGCGGCGGTTGCCGACCAGCATTTTCTACTGCGGCGGTCATTAGGCTTCTTTCGAGCCCACACCTGCTCACGGAGACGTTCAGTCCCACAGCCGCCCAGCATGTATAGATGAGGAGGACGCACCGCCGGTATGGTACGGGGGCCTGCCGGCGGTGGCAGTACAGAAGTCGAAGCTGCTGACGTGGACTGTGGGAGATCCCGATACGTCAATCCACTTCAACCTACATCCTTCATCATCTACTTCGTCTAGGGCTCCGTTGGTCCGGCGTCGGTCGTACTGCGTGGATGGCGCCTCCCCGTCTGGTTGCCCTTCACCTTTCTCTACGACTGGGCGACGTGGGGTTCCCTGTGGAGCGTGGCGACCTCCGGACTACAGGTGTTTCACCGCCAGTGGCACCCTGCGTTTGCCTACCCACCCTTACACGGCCTCGGCTGGGCTACCTCCTTGCGGCATTAATGGCACTCCCTTCATGAGCCACATCGGCACCTTCGTTTGGCACCCTTACAACATCTCGACGCGCACTTATGCGCCATTCACATTGGTTCTCTTACTTCAGCGGCCCTTCTGCTTCATCATGATTTCTTCTTCCGATTGTAGCAGCTGCCTCGTGCGCTCCATCCTCAAGCGACTTCTTCCTCAGCAACATGACTTCTTCCTTCACCGTGCTTCATCTTCTCAACACGACTTCTTATTCATCGGCTATCGTCCATCCAAGTCCCCTATACGCATCTGTGTCCAGGGACGGTAATCTACTCAACCAACCAACCAGGGTTAGAAGGCAAGCGCTCTATATTACCCCTGCTCCACAGGCCACCTAATTACTGTTATAAATAAGACATCAATGATGCTGACCTGTGTTAAACAAGAAAGGAGTTCAGTTCAGTTCATGTTTAGTGATTTAATGTAAGGTCTGTTTACGATGTGGTCGTATTAAACAAAAACGAAGGAAGGCACCAACCTGGCGATATCACTTAAGTGACCCAATTCATTTACATGCTGCTGAAAGGTCGTCGAAGGACGAGGCCTAACAACGAAAGAGACGTTTTCGCTTCGAAGCTTTTCCCACCATTCACCATCTGGCTGAGAATCCCCGTGCACATAAACATGCTGCATGCCTCCCACGTGCAAGGCGCTCAGCAAACTCAGGAACGCCACAAAGCCGAAGCCCCTGCCACCTTGCTTCCAAAATGTCACGTGACCGATGCGTGGGGCAGCCTGGTCCTCGGGGCCTGGCTTGGGTTGCAGCATCTGAGGAGAAAACAAAGCGTAACCTTTTTTCTTATAATTATAGCGCCTTTCCAGCTCAAGAGCCGCTCAAGGCGCTGGCCGATACAGGTTCCTAAACAAACCGTCCACTTGCTGCCTTTGGGCGCATCGTCTGACGCCCGGACAACTGAGACCGGGTGTGGTGGAGAAGAGATATAGTGCTTGCTGGGTGCACATGTGTAGCCGGCACTCACCGGTCTAGGACATAAGCATCAGGATCTTTAAAGTCCATGCGATTAAATGCGTGCACAGACAAGGCCAGGTTTATACTCTCACCCGAAGAAGTACTCATTATAAAACTATCAATACCGTTTTATATCTGGGAAAGTGACAACCGCACGTAGAAATGCACTAGATTAATGTTGAGGACAGTTGCAAACATTCACAAAGCCGATATCTAAGTACCAATCCGAGGTACTCGTTCTTTAGAAGAAAACGAGGAAGAGGAGGAGTGAGATGGGATATAGCAGCAGCAGTAGTAGTAGTAATTTCCATCAAAACGAAAGTAAAATACATGAATTACCGGTTCTGGTCTCACGAGATTTCAGTATTATGTTTTTACCCAGCACGCTTTAGAAACAAGGACTTTCTAACCAGCCAGAGCACACTTCAGAACCACCAGCTCACGAGTTGTGTTGTCTGTTCTGTCAGTGCACTTCTCCATCACCTCAAACACTACAATAGCAGCAGCAGAGGTACCATTATTATAGTAGTATTATGATTAGTAGTAGTAACAGTAGTAAAAATAGTAGTAGTACCTGCTTCTTTCCATAAAATAACCACCTGGCAAGCTGAGCGAAGGAGGTGTCAGTGTCCCAAATATCTTTTGGATCGACATTGGTCTCGACCGTCACACAAGCCACAGCGTCAGACTTCTTGTTATATTTGATCACTGAAACACACTGACCAGCGTCCATGAAGCCACTGCCTGTACCTGTTCGTTGCCCATCAAGTATAGCCTTCGCGTCAGAGACGTTAAAGCCTGTCAAAGAAATGATTAGACCGCCGTCTGCCGCTTGCCCACGCGAAATCCAGAGGGTCTGTGGATTGAGGTCAGCGGGATGTCTGGCCAACAAAGTGCTATGGCTGATGTAGACGCCTCCCGAAAGAGCGAGAAGGCTCAGAGCGGTGTCTAACAATGATGCTGCATCGCAAGAATGATCAGGCTGCAGTGGTTTTAGCTCCAGGTAGATTAGAGATTGTTTTAATTCCTGTAAACCAACAGATAGCATTAGATAAGAATTATCAGTAACCTAGCCTATCCTATCACGTAACTCTAAGGTCGTTGGTGCATTACAGATGATTGTTTAACCAGCGTACTCCAATAATTAACCCCATAGCTTCTTCTCACTCAGTGTACTCCAGCAACGAATTAAATTTAAACTTGGGGAAACAGATCCGCGGAAATAAAGTGTTGAAGGAACAAGTAGCTGTGGTAACAAAACGTGGTCGTAGAACACAGAACTGTGGGAACATGGACATTCGGGAACACAGAGCCGTGGGAACATATAATTGTGGGAACATGGAAATGTTCTCTCTAGACGCTCAAACATAATAATGTGGACGGGCAACACAGATAATACACTTTAACTGGCTTATGGTCTGTCTTAACTGGAAGGTTCGTGGACGTTCAAGAACCATTTTTCGAAGTTCGATCTGAGAACCTCAAAACAAAAAAGCTCGTGAGCCTCCATGAATCTGTTATTTAAGACCGGCCATTAGGCGTCCTGGATATTCATTTGAGCCACAAACTACGCTAGCTTCGACTTCCTCATTGCTTTCAATGAATTTCAGTAAGCGGCTCATGGTCTTATTAAATAAAGTGTAAAGTTAGACAATAAAATAATTGATAAGCATTTTCGATTTCTTCTCAAGGTCAAAGAACACCTAGATACATATGCTGCACAGTTTACTAGACTGCATCATCATCATCATCATCATCATCATCATCATCATCATCCACCCATTGCACATAGCTGCGATCGAAAGAAAGTATACTCCATGCACACGCTGCGCAGCAGGCCAAAGTATGTCTTTTGTCCATTGAAGGGAGGTAAGCGAGATTAGCAGCCTGCTCAGTTACAGTGTCGGTGAAAGACTACAAACGGAAAAGTAAGTTTCGTCTCCTCTAAGCAACGAATTAGGTAACGCTGTATTTGTTTCTAGGTCAACTGTCTTTTACGAACCGTTCTGAGAATTTTTTCGAACCGTTTATTGACGCCGGATAGTGTCTTCACTTGGTTTCATACAATTTAAGAATCCAAGAAGGCAAATGGGTTTTTGGGACGGTAAAAGCATTTTTGTAGAGAAAAAGGTTAGGGCAAGGGCTAGGGATATATCTACAACTAACCCTTACCCGAACCCTTGTAGCAATATTCCGCTCTTTCCGTCACTTTTAAACAGTAGTGCGCTTCGCATCCGCGGCTAGCAGCGAGCGCAAAGTATACTTTCAAGGGATAGAGGGAATACTTTCACCTGCTGCTAGCGGGAGTTTTGGCGATACTTTGTACCGATCGCAGCAATGTGTATTACCTCCATCATCATCATCATCATCATCATCATCATCATCATCATCATCATCATCCTCATCCTCATCATCATCATCATCATCATCATCAAAGATTTACAAAGCTGCCACTGACCTGAAACCAGACGTTATACCATTCGCCGTCGACTACAGGCAGATGTGTGTAGTGAAAAACAAGACGAGCTGGCTTCAATAAGCGGGCAGCGCTCATTATAGCCAGGTAATGTTTGAAGAGAAATTGTTTCTGGCCGCACCATAGGTAATGCACAGTTTCGGGTACCTGCAATCAAACCACATTGTTGCGTTAAATTTCCTGGACTTGAACCCATTCCCAATTCTACAACCCTGACACCTGTATTATCAAATAGGGTGGCCTTGAAACAGAGTGTTTGAGACCGTTGTTAGTGACCATATTTCACGTCAAAATTATAGTTGCCTGGCCAAATTTCATGTAAACATGTCTATAAAATGAAATGGTGTTACTTAAAATAATAACTAGTACAATTGCATGTGTGCTGAGGGGACTGGGGGAGGGGGTGAGAGAGAGAAAGAGAGAGAGAGAGATTCCTTCTTGGTCAAGCTTTTAGCCAGTAGCCTACTGTCTGGAAACGATGGTCACAGATAGATTACATGAAATAAAGCAAAGAACGACACTGACCTCTGTGGGCTTGAAGACACAGCTAAGCAGTATCTAAATAAAGTGGAATTATAATTATGCAATGCGCACCTGCCTTTTATTTTATTGCGGTAAACTAACCTTGAGTGGTGACGTGTTCTTAGGGCGCTCTATCTCAGGCCACGGCTCTTGGGCGTTCAAGTCCCTGTAGAGAGGAATCCTGTCCGGAGAGTCATCCGCCATTGAAAGAGTCTTTAAACACACACACAAAGTCAAAATCAATATTTACAAAAGGCTGATTAGTAGTTAACGTATCTGCATAATAAAAAATAAAAATTAAAATCGGTCAAATGATTTAGGAGATTAATATGCAAAACGGTGTTCTGAAGAAGACCGAATGTTCTACCGACCGACTGACCCGCAATCCAACGGACTGCAACGGAGAGATTGGCAACGAGTTGAAGTAGTACTACAAACAAACAAAAAATCGGCTAAGCCGTTTGTGAGATATGGAGCAAGTCGTACATTATTGACCCCCGCGCCCTTGACCTTTGTGGTAGATCAAATATGATGGCACGAGAAGCCGTTGGCGGCGCGCCTAGCACATATTGCAATGATCGCTGCCATTTTGGAAACGAAACATACCGGCCGCTAAGGGCACTTATCTGAGGGGGTATGATACGTTAACTTATGGGCTGTTACGGACCTTCAATCGGGCAGTTAAGTGTTTAATGAAAGCAGATTTTGGGGAGTTAAATGCCCGTCAACTTTTAAATGCATTTTAGACCATTTACAAGCCCGACATTAAATTGAGCTACGCGTAGGTTAGATTGAAACATGTTGTCCTACATTCGAGTATCCTGTAATAAAGTTACTTTCATTGATATAAAATATGCAATATATTATATATATGCAATAATATATATTGAGAGTTTCTTCCGAAAAGTGTACAGGTGCAGTAGCAAAACAGTTCAATGTAAAAGCTGTATGTCATAATAATAATAATAATAATAATAATAATAATAATAATAATAATAATAATAATAATAATAATAATAATAATAATAATAATAATAATAATAACAATTTATTTTCTAAAGCTCAAAACCAAACTTAAAGTCTGCTCTAAGCGTTCGTGCGCATACATTCACACATACATTCGCAAGGATAAATATTTAAACAGCATTAAAACATGAGATAAAACACGTTAAACATCATAAGAAAAACTAACGAATAACACATTCTAAGTATAAAAAAGCATCTATAAAGTCCGCACACACATACACACACATAAATAAAGATATCAACATTAATAAGACATAATTACTCAAAATTATAAGAACATAATATAATAATGAGTGATTAAAAAAAAGTAAAAAGCACTACACAATGACACAAAATAATATAAATATATGTCAGTTGTAACATTTAAAAACAACAAAAATTCACAGTATTCAAAACCTTACGTAAGATTTAAAAAATATATATAAAACAGAGTGACATGCTGACTACATTAAGAAATGTTCCTTGCTAGCCTCTCTAAGGTGTTTCAATAGTTAGCTTCTTATAGTGAATAGGATAAACGCAAAGCAACCCACACGGTCATTCGCTGTTTGTGTCGCCGAAGGTTGTGAAAAAGGCACAGGTGAACACGCATGCAGGTTTCCAACTTTCAATCTCGAGATAAAAAGTGACATGATTTTTATTTACAGATTTGGCGAATCGCTCTCTTCTGCCAAGATGTTTCACACAACAGAAGGTCACAACTACAGAACTACAGACCACGAACAATTCTGTTAGTTTGAAAATGGAACGTTTCAAATCAATGTACATGTACAGGTATTGTTCAATTTACCCGGATCTCCCTTACTCAATGTTGAAAGTTGTCTCCAAACAGGACTACAAAAGCCACACACACACAAATAAATAAACAAATAAATAAATGCTTACCGCGACGTAGTTGACTATAATCATGATGACTATGACAATGATCGCCATGTTGCAGGGTGTGGCCTCGAGTTTTAAATAGGCCTCCTAAATCTGCACACAGGAATTAAAATGCAGTCTTAAAACAGAAACGCTATTTTTTTAAAACTGAAACAATGGCATCAAGCATTATTACACATTGTACTGATATTTTCATCTAGAATAATATTAAATGAAATGGAACAAAAACAAACAGGCAGATAGATGCACGCTATGAACTGCACACCTAATAAACACAAGCGGCATTCACAGATATACCGATCGAGACTTGGCTCGCAACAATCAAGACCAAGAACTATAAACCACTAAGGTGAAGGTGCGCATGCCCAGTTACATTGATCGTGATGAAACAAATTATTACCTCGACAAAGGCACACCAAGTACAGAAAGGGCAAAAAGTGCCGGATTTTAAACCTGCATATTTCGCTTAAATAAACTGCTTACCTCCTCTTTTGTTGAATTACAAACGTTGTCTGCTGTGACAAACCAAAATATCTCACTTCGAAGTCGGGTGTCTTTGGTCTATCGTGCAGTAGTACCAAAGAGCTTAATGATAGAAAGAGGGGGAACTTGGTACAGAACCGCGAGACGAAGGTACGAGTTATGCTCCCTTGTCGACATGCTGAAAATGGCTCGTGGCAGAAAGTCAAAAGGCGACCGAGTGAAACAGGGCGGTGACTTTTGCACAGCCATCAATTACCATAAGACAAAGAAAGGTAAATTGCAATTGAAAAACTTCATTTTTTGTGTTTATGTAGGCCTAAACTAAGACCGCTGCAGTGTTGTTAGTGTTAAAACAATCGGAGAGCGGCTTGAATTATTCATCTTATACCTATGTGCTAAATCCAAAACAGTTTGCTTGCTGACAGTTTACGTTCAACAGGTCGCTCACTGTTTACGTTATTGCTAGGTTGTTTGACTATATTTGTGCTTATATTTCAAAAGTAGATGTCAGATTGGCAGTTTGGCTTATGTTAACAAGTTAAATTAGACTAAGTCTGTTTTCTCCTCGTGATCAAATACTGTGCAAGATAACCCTTTACCTAGTCACAAAAATGGTCCTTGATCTGTTGTAATCCCTTTTCGTTTGAGTGTAAACGGGAAAAAAATGTAATGTACAAACTCAGTCCTTGTTCTGATCTGTGAATTTCTGCGCATTAGATCTATATAGCGTGGAATGTTGTAGTCTAGGTTCTGATTGTTCTGTCTGATTAATTAATTATTTTCCATGAAGTGACTGATGTTATTAAGCCAGTGATATAAGAGGTGAGAGGGTTGGGGGGGGGGTAGGGGGACACCTGATATAAATTAAATTCACACTATTAGTGAAACATTTTGTTATTGTGCTTTATTGTGATTAATTGATTGAATGACAGAGCTCTCTCTTCCCGCAACCCCCCCCCCCCTCTCTCTCTCTCTCTCTCTCTCTCACGATTACGGATTTACACAGTTTCGGATAAATGAAACAGTCTGTCATGCATATTTTAATTTAAAATATCTGTCGTTGATTAAAAAATAATAAATTCCAGGGCAGAAAACGAATCTATAACATACACACATAAGCAGCATAAAAGCACCTAATAAATGCCAATAAGTAAACATAAAAAGACAGCAGTAGCGGAATGTTAATAATAATGATGGTTAAAAGTTTGGTTTTTGCAAACGTTGCCATAAAAATGTTCTTTTGCAATGGCATAGGCTCAATAAGTTACCACGCACAGATCATTCATATAGCAGATGATGAAATATAGCCAGCCCGAGCAAAGGGAAATAATCCGTGAGAGCGTCTCGCATTTTTGTATATGACATAATGGAAGTTCCTCCTCTTTTCGTAATAAGCTCTTTGGTAGTACTACAAATTAATAGTTACTCCCTTCCTGTCCGGAATTGGTATTGCGTTTTTGATTGAATTGGTATACCATGTTTTGGAAATTAATTTCCTATACTATTTTATCCTATCCCGTAACTCGAAGGTCGTTGGTGCACCACAGATGATCGTTTAACCAGCGTACTCCATCTTTTCTGTCTTCAGCAAACCTCATGGCTTCGCTCAGTGTCAAGCCAGTCATTCTTGAATGTTGTCCTCCCACCTCGTTTTCGGTCTCCCTCTTCTTCTGCATCCTTGCACCGTGTCGTGCAGGATGGTATTTGCAAGGCCTGATCCTCTGGTGACGTGGTCCTAACATCGGAGTTTCCGTTTCTTCACCACTAATTTACTCTTATTTATTTATGTGAACACTTCTCGCAAATAATAAGTACTTATAGTTATAGTTACAGAATATAATGATAATGATGATGATGATGATGATGATGATGATGATGATGATGATGATGATGATGATGATGATGATGTCCACTTGTACCGCTCATGCATCCACCCTACAGCGAATGATCGGTGCGCATAAGGAGGCTGCAAAAAAAATTAAAAGATAGGATAGCCTCTCTGCAATCGAGAAAAAGTTCTAACATTCCACCACGATGCAATAACACCCAATCAAAATAAAACTCGTCACCGGAAGTATGCACTGCCTTACGTCATATAATGTTTAGATTCGACCAGCTTTTACTCGTAAGGTCTAGAGAGCTTCGATCGGTAATAAACAAGTAATTCCAGAAAATTCTCAGCAATATCTACTGAGGAAAATTATTAACATTATACAAAGGCATTATACAAAGCGTTTTCTAGCAACAACGCAAAATCAAATCAAAGGTAAATACACGCTATTATTGCACTTGAACTTTGAACTTTGTACTTTTATTAAACAAACAATACAATAGTCAATATTAAGTTGCATGCTTTGCCAACAAAATGATCGGATCTATCATGCGCGTCTCAATCGTAAAGCGTCATTAGTACCACAACAGTCGGGTATTGAAATGGGTGTACCCGGATTCTTGGCGTTGGAAGGTTTAACTGTTCGGTCACGTCGGAGAGAGAGGAAGTGCTGCCTAGAACGAGTGAATGTGTGTGGGAGGGTTAAGTGATTGTACTCAAAAACTGTTAATTTCTCCGTCGATCACCTCATTCAGGGCTACAGTTCAATACAATACAATACAATACAATACAATACAATACAACTTTATTCATCCCAAAGGGCAATTACATTATTAAGTTTATGAGGCAGCATAAAGATACTCAAAAAAATGTATCATAAACCATTAAAAAAATAAATAAATACATAAATTTAAAAAACATCACACAAGCACACACACGCGAATCAAGATCACAAGTGATATCACAGAAGTCAACAAAATTCAACAAGTTGATTAAAAAGTGCAGCCAGTACACATAGACACTAAAGGGAGACTCTCACTATATAACAAATAAGACCCCCAAAGTGCCGAAAACTAAAAGCGGTTAGTACTATTAAGAAGTCGGATTACACTGGGAATAAAAGATTTGGAACGCCGATTTCCCTTACAGATGGGCATAGCATATCGGCGTCTGGACGGCAACAGTGTGAACTCGGGTTTCAAACAATGTTCCTGATGACTATTAAGGATGCTCCCGGTTTTCCGTAAGATCTGCTGATCACAGAAAGAAGAAAGATCTCTCTGCCTAACTCCAATAATCTTTGAGCAGACATTGACTATGCTATTCAGACTGTTCCTATCCTTCACAGTCAGACCGTGAAACCAACAGATAAAAGAAAAAGTCAGCAAACTTTCTATAAAAGACTGGTAAAACAAACTGAGGATCTTTGTGTTTACAGAGAAGGATTTTAGTTTCCTAAGAAGATACATTCTTTGGTGACCACGTTTGACACGACTGTGGGTGTTGACATCAAATTTCAGCTGACTATCAAAAACTGTACCCAAATAATTATATGTGTCAACAACTTCCACATCTTCACCATGAATAACACATGGACGGACATCATCCTTCACTGTCCTAAAATCAAAAAGCATTTCTTTTGTTTTAGACACGTTCATTTCCAAAAAATTATTATCGCACCAGTTAACAAAATCAGAAAGGGCAAGACCATGATCGTTTTCCGGGCCCTGAAAAAGAGACAACAAGGCAGAGTCATCTGAAAATTTAACTAAAAACCTACACTCTTGGGTACTTCTGCAGCTGTCGGTGTACAAAATAAAAAGCAGGGGAGATAACACACATCCATGAGGACTCCCTGTATATGTAACAGCAATATCAGAAAAACAACCATTAACACAACCTCTCTGCTGTCTATCAACCAGAAAATCCAAGATCCACAAAACAAGTTGGTCAGAAAGCCTAAAATCCTCAATCAATCTTTTCGCCAGAATATGTGGTTGCATGGTATTAAATGTTTAATTGTCTCCCTGTTTTAAATTCTCCCTTTTGTCCATTCGTCCTTTTATCAATTCTCCCTTTTGTCTATTCTCTTTTGTCCGTGCTTCCTTTTGTACATTCTCCCTTTTCAAACGCACAATATACATGTATGCCACAAACTATTCGGAATATTCAATATAGAAATATTCATTATTGGGTAACAATTGCAAAATCTTTAATTTACACTCAGACAGAATCAGAACAGTAATATACATAAAATACAAAAATTGGAACATTGCTCTATTGCATATTGGTTATAATTAAGGTCAAAGCACGCGGTTGATTTGTAGCCTTGCAGCACATCAATTAATTATTTATCAATTTGTGTTTAAAAAAAACTACTGAAAAACTCAATGTGTTTGTATTTGTAACATGAAGTAAGCAGCGTAAAAAAAAGACACCAGCTGAACACAATTTATTTTGAACTGTTCAAAACTACTTTTATTCATTCTCCCTTTTGTCCATTCTCCCTTTTCTCACATTCTCCCTTTTATCCATTCTCCCTTTTGTCCATTTTATCTTTTGTCCAATCTACCTTTTGTCCATTCTCCCTGTTATAAATTCTCCCTTTTGTCCATTCTACCTTTTGTCTATTCTTCCTGTTATAAATTCTCCATTTTGTCCATTCTACCTTTTGTCCATTCTCCCTGTTTTAAATTCTCCCTTTTGTCCATTCGTCCTTTTATCAATTCTCCCTTTTGTCTATTCTCTTTTGTCCGTTCTTCCTTTTGTACATTCTCCCTTTTGTCCATTCTCCCTTTTGGCCTTTCTCTCTTTTGTCCATTATCTCTTGTTCGTTCTCCCTTTTGTCCATTCTCCATTTTGTCCGTTCTCCCTTTTATCCATTCTCATTTTTGTCCATTCTCTCTTTTGTCCATTATTTATTTTGTCCGTTCTCCCTTTTGTCCGTTCTCCCTTTTGACCATTTTCTCTTTTGTCCATTCTCTTTTGTCCCTTCTCTCTTTTGTCCCTTTTCCCTTTTGTCCGTTTTCCCTTTTATCCTTTCTCTCTTATGTACATTCTCCATTTTCTCACATTCTCTCTTTTGTCCATACTCCCTTTTGTCCATTCTCTCTTTTGTCCCCATTCTCCCTGTGTCCTTTATCTCTGATGTCCATTTTCCCTTTTGTCCATTCTCCCTTTTCTCACATTCTCCCTTTTATCCATTCTCCCTTTTGTCCATTTTATCTTTTGTCCAATCTACCTTTTGTCCATTCTCCCTGTTATAAATTCTCCCTTTTGTCCATTCTACCTTTTGTCTATTCTTCCTGTTATAAATTCTCCATTTTGTCCATTCTACCTTTTGTCCATTCTCCCTGTTTTAAATTCTCCCTTTTGTCCATTCGTCCTTTTATCTTTTGTCCATATATCTCTTGTTCGTTCTCCCTTTTGTCCATTCTCCATTTTGTCGTTCTCCCTTTTATCCATTCTCATTTTTGTCCATTCTCTCTTTTGTCCATTATTTATTTTGTCCGTTCTCCCTTTTGTCCGTTCTCCCTTTTGACCATTTTCTCTTTTGTCCATTCTCTTTTGTCCCTTCTCTCTTTTGTCCCTTTTCCCTTTTGTCCGTTTTCCCTTTTATCCTTTCTCTCTTATGTACATTCTCCATTTTCTCACATTCTCTCTTTTGTCCATACTCCCTTTTGTCCATTCTCTCTTTTGTCCCCATTCTCCCTGTGTCCTTTATCTCTGATGTCCATTTTCCCTTTTGTCCATTCTCCCTTTTCTCACATTCTCAATTTTGTCCATTTTCCCTTTTGTTCGTTCTCCTGTATGTCCATTCTCCATCTCATCTCCCCCTCCCTGGGTCACTTCCTCCCCGGACATTTCCACCCAGTCTTTTCCTCCCCAGTCTTTTCCCCCTTAGCCCACTTCCTCCCAGGCCACATCCTCCCCCCCCCTTCCGTCCCCCTGTGACCAATTCCCCCCTGCGATCATTCCCCCCCCTGTATTATTCACTCCCACCCCCTCCCCCCACCCCAATGGTCACTTTCCCCGCCCCTGTATTCTCCCCTCTCCCCTTCCCCATCCCCACGGTCCCGTGGCCGCGCTCAGTTGCAATCTTTAATTTCTAGTTTCTAATATTGTGTTTTGTATGTAAAACTATACCTATGAACAAACTCAAATATCAGAACATATGAAGTAAGGAAGTATACTACTGATGTTTAATTATGATTACTGAGAATATTACTGTAGTGCCTTAAAGACTACCGATGTTGATCATGAAATCAGTTTTGAAATATGTAAACTGTTGTTCAGTTTTTTTTAGCCACCTTTACTTAAAACAAATGTGCATTGAAAACATTACTTTAATTTGTTGAAGTAGGTGAAACGACCACAACTACAATAAATGGTGGAATCGATCAGGTCTGTTGTTTTGATTTCGTCGAAAAGCAAATAGATGGTAGAACAAAGCGCATTCCTTGTCCACTACAAAAAGAAACTATCTAACAACAGGGACAAATATAAATATGAATACAGTAACGAAAGCAAATGCAAAGCAGCTCTGCATGCAAAGGTACGTAAAAATTATTACGATGATGTGATGATAATGACGACGACGACGACGACGATGATGATGATGATGATGATGATGATGATGATGATGATGATGATGATGATGATGATGATGATGATGATGATGATGATGATGATTAACCTGTTTAACACCCCGGTCGGTAACACTCAGAACATTCCAAAATATTCGACATAGCATGCACCGAGTGCGCGTGCTTTAGTTTTCAATAAGTATCTATTTTCCCGGTTTTATTTTTTATTTAGGAAGACATTTGTCATCAGTATTATTTGTTAGACATGCTCCATGAAAACTGGTAACATTTGCGACCATGGAATCTGCGACCACAAAATTATTTCATTATATTAGATTGGAGTGCAGTGTGAGGAAGGGGAGCGGGCAAATGATCATGGGGGAATTATACAAGGGGGAAGTGACCGTAGGGAGGAAGTGGTCAGGGGGTGGGGGGGAGGGAGTGAGGTAGCCGCGGAGGAAGTGGGATAGGGGGGGGGGGGAAGACTGGGGAAGAAAAGACCGGAGGCGGAGGGGGGGTGAATGTCCGGGGAGGAAGTGACCGGGTTGGGTAGGGAGGGGGGTAGAAGTGATCAGACATCAACTTTGATAGTGTGAAAGCATGGCCCGGTAGATAGAGTGCGACCCTTCGGTGAGGGCTTTTTGGTCGGATGCGTCTCTCGCTCCCTGCAACAAAAATTGCTCGCACTTCGCGACATTGAAGGGATCGTGGTGGCGTGTTCGGTGCCTAGTCCGATGGTGGAGGGTGTCGTGCGGGACATTCCGATTACTGTTTCCGAGGACGATATACTGTCCAAATGTCAGGGGTCGGTTGTTGCAGATGGTACCGTGCAGCCGTGCGCGGTTAGAAAGGTAACACGACTGGCTTGCGCCGACGGGAGACTTTCTACATCGGTCAAGGTCTCGGTTGAGGAGCTACACTTGCCCTCTACACTCCTGATAAATAAGCGTGAGTACGCTGTTCGCCCGTTCGCCGCTGCGGTGGTTCGCTGCAATCAGTGCCACAAATTTGGTCACATCAAAAAGTTCTGCAAATCTCAACCGACATGCCCCTCGTGTGGCCGTTTCGGCCACTCGGGGGCACAGTGTAAAGCCAAGAAGAGGTCTTGCCCTAATTGCTTGGGCGACCATTCTGCTACAAACAATAACTGTCCTGCCCTCAGGGAGCGCATTCACGCGAACCGTCTCAGGGCAGCCACTTATATGCCTCGTGCTCAGGCCCTTGGCCTAGCACGACAACAGATTGCAGCGGACCCCGCGCGGCCGCCGGGTACGATTCGATCCGCTTGGGGAACCTTGCCAACTGTTTCTCCCGTCCTTGGCGACACGACTGTTGCCCCTCCTCCACTCGCTAGGGAGTTTCCCGATTTACCGCCTATCGCCACCCCAGCAGTCGTTGCTGGGACACGGGGGCCCATCGTGGTGCCTTCTCAGTCTGATTTCTCTCGTGGCGACCTAGGGTCTGCCATCCTTGGGCTCGAGTCGCTGGTATCTAACCTTGCGCTGACTGTCGCCGGGCTGGTGGACGTGGTTCATAACCTGGCCACTCGGAACCCGCCGTCTCCGGGCCCCCTTTTTCTGAAGTTGAGGTAGGCATTCAGACTGATTCCGGGACCACCACCCCGCCTGTTAACTTAGTACGCGACGAGACGACTCAGACCCCTCCGAGCGCGGACCCTCCAGTCGAGCGGGTAGCGGTTGCGGGATTCACTAGACGCAGCAGTCTTCCTGCTCGGGAATTCGTCAGGCGGGTGGGAAAGTCCTTGGAGGATTACACCCGAGGTATGGACCCTGCTCTTGCCGAGGCCGTTCGAGATAAGTTAGGGCCAGGAGTCTCAGCCCTGGACAATCTGATTAACGAGCGTTCCCTCAAGGATATGGGGGTGTTTATCTGCGACTGGATTCCCCCGGTGGACGAGCCAAAGGGTAGTAAGCCCAGAAATCTAAGGCACTATCTGCTTACTTTTCGTACGCCGGGCCTATCATTTTTCTTCTAAAATTTTTAAATAAACTTATAATCTATTTATCTGTTCGTCTTTTTTATTACATCAATGTATATACGCTTTTTAATAATAAAGTCTTAAGATTAGCCTTCGCCTTTTTACAGTTTTCTAGTAGCACATAACCTGTTTTTATAGTCACAGACCTGATTCCGTTATTTCTATAGTCTGACAGACCTGGTCTGTATTCATATAAAAAATTATATTATTTTGATTTTGATAGATATCCGTTCCCCATGGCATAGCCTTCCTTCCCTCCCTGGCCCATCCACTCCTGCCCCTGGCACCCTTTTTCCTCCCAGTCATCATTGTTATGCCCATCCGACTCAACATATTTACCTACTGGATGTAGTAGCTGCGCCCTGCGCTCCTCTTCACCCGACTTCCTTCAGCCAAAATGACTTCTTATTACTACTGGACTTCTTAAATACAAGTCCCCTATACGCTTATGTGTCCGGGTACGTTAATCTACTCGAAGAAGAAGAAGTGAACGCATTCAGTGAATATACTCCAGAATAGTTATTGACATTATTTTGGTGGCAGTTTCTGAGCTGAGAAGCCTATGTCGGCGATGCGAGAAGGCATCAAGTTTTTCGTAGGCAGCAGCAGATGTTGCTGTAGTTGCGACGATAATGGACATCGTTCGGTCGAAAGTTAATACGCCAGAATGGCAATCGTCAGTCGGAGAGGTCTTAACTTCACCACGCTTTATTCTGGAAGACGCCATATTAGCCTTCTAGCGACGCCATGGTCGTTGTCACTTCCGATGTCTGCTTCAGGAAAAGAGCGTGTTCTGCCAATGTTGACGCTAGATCTGAAGCGTTTCTTGACCATAATGCAGTGAATCTGCTTGTGATGTTCCCCGCTGGGACTGTGCAATGTCCATCGTCTGAATTTTTTGTGGGGACCAAGTGTGTTTGCCAGTATCAGAGCTGTGTTTCTTAGGTCGCGAGCCAAACAAGCATGCTTGTCGCGGGCCAAGCGGTAGAAACGACCAGCAGAAGCAAGTTTGTTTTCAAAATGGCGTAACCTACATTTCGAAGCGCATTGTGAAGGCAATAGTCTGCTGTAGAGAAGGTGTCTTCGGATTCAGACAGTGACAGTGCACAAACTGTCATTATTATTATTATTATTATTATTATTATTACTACTACTACTACTACTACTACTACTACTACTACTACTACTACTACTACTACTACTACTACTACTACTACTACTACTACTACTATTTATGCGCCCATTCTGCGCAATGGGCTCTATGCACAAGTCGATGCGCAAAAGCGGCATGGTCACGTGGTGCGGGAATAACAAAGCGGTCATGGCTTCTTTTAGCTCGCTCGCGTGTACTCCAATGCTGCTTAAAAATTTTAACTTTACCGACATTTTGGGATAATGTGATGTTTTGAACATAGCACATTAGTGCAATAATGATTACAGACAAATTATTATCAGGGGACAGTTTTTTTTTAAAGAGCGATTTGTCACTGACATTCAGTTTAGAGTTCGTCAATATTTCATCTTTCAGTGGAAATCGATGAAAGGAAATGTTCTTTTCTTTGCATAAAGGTTTTACGTCGGAGTTAGAGCATCCAAACGCAGCACAGTACTTCACCATTTTCAAACTCGAGCACGCTGTGTTATTCCCGCAGCACGTGACTTTGCCTTTGTGCATAGAGCCCATTCGATTGCTAAACTTGATGCGATCATCTCCGCTTTAATACCTTCCCCGCTCCCCAACCCTACGTTGTTTATGTTTTGTTTTGGTGGAGTTTTTTGTCAACCGCTCATCGATGGCCCGATTCAGTGATTGTTTGATTGTTTATCGACTGATTGGTTTGATGAATGATAGATATTCTTACTTTATATTCTTACCTTCATGTTTTTATTTCATTAACTGCCGGTGGGGAGTGTTCGCGATGTGTGTGCGTGTGTGTGTGCGTTGTGTGTTTGGTTTATGTTTGTATGGTAAGACATGTGCGTATGAAATCGTGTGACAATGTTGTGATACCTTGTTTCACATTTAATGTTTTAAAACTATTTTAAATATGAGCTGCTTCTAAATCTTGACCCTTTGTGGATAAATAAAGTTGTATTGAATTGAGTTGAATTGAACTGAATCTAGTCCAGACTTAGCTCTAAGCGCTTACATGAATAAGAACAACTTTAACTATAAAACAGAATGAGGAAACTCGTGAACTTTTAACAGTAAGCTTATAAACAAAAACTAATGACTCTCAAACTAAACACACACACACACTCACTAACGAGCACACACACACGCACACACACACACACGAACTATGACTTTGCAGATCTGTTTAATTCATTTCAATCGGTGGAAGGGAAATAATGACAAACAGTCATGTCGCCTGTGCAGATGGTATTTTGCCTGGCAGCTTAGTTATTTGGAGAAGGCAAACCAAACAACCGTGACGTGTGGAGCCCGAGCAAAATTTATAGTTATCAAATTATTTTGTTGTTGTCAATGAGTGTAGGGTGTATTGACCTTTGTATATGTCTAACATAATATGACATAATATAATGTTGTATTCTTGTGTCCTTTATCTGTGAGTAGTGCATGCATTTGATGTGTACGAATGTTCAAAGCACACACTAACTGCTTTGCAGTAATAGCTCTAAGCAGCGGTTTCCTTAAATTCAACTCGAGGGGATGGTTACCAAAAGAAAATATTGAAGCAACATTTCAATGCCCATAACATTTATTATTGTACAAACTTTACACACATTTTGAGAACGACATGCATGTATTGACAAAAGTATACACACCAACACACACATACATACAATTCATAAACTTGACTACCACATTCGCTCCTGCCAACAAAATGACGTCCTCGTCATTTCAATCAACATGAAAACGTAACATATTTACATCGAGTTGACAACGATGCATTCACTAAGTCGGGCAATACTTGCGGCTTTACATGTGACTATCAAATAGAAGTTGCATGACAATTATAAAAAAAACTGAGAACTGAGAATAATACAAAACGTAAAATTTAGCAAGCAAAATACACTATACTAACACACAAATAAACTAACACACAAATACACTAACACACACAAATATAACACACACTAATTATACACAATGCAAAAAAAATGACTAACAATAAAATGTTCCGACTGACACATTTTGTTTACCCTTTGAGACAAAATGTGAAATATACATAAAGCAGTTTTTGCTCACACAAATGAACAACAGAAGTGGAAACCCTTACATTGCTACAGCCACTTCACACCACACCCGAAAGGTATATCTAATAACATCATCATTTCCTTTGCACCGGTTACCTCGCATCTGTACTAACTCTATATTCAAACAAGCATGCTGATGTCAACCGAAATGATTAAACTTTGTTTGAGGTTTATGTTAATCTAAAATTCTAATAACAAACTAAGAGTAAACTAAATCCGTCCTTTAGTTTCTGAGAAATAGCCGTTACAGACACATACACACAGGCGCACACACATACATGCTATGCCTGGAGGGGTCATAAAGAAGTCGCAGCAGTCACGCACACGTCTCCACCTTCAGACTCGGGAGGTAGCGTTTTTTTGTGGTCAGGAAGGTCTTGGATCTTGTAGATGTGACCATTCTGCACGCGTCACATCTAAATGATTACCTCCTTCCTTCACCAGCACAACATTCAGACTGACCAGCTCACCAGCATAACCCTAAATGTTCCCTTCTTGTCCTGCCAAATCAACCTGTGATAATACCTACAGATCCACCGTGGTAGCACCCACCCACCCTTGATGCGCATGCACTTATGTACGTCAATAACAAAAATAATAGCCCTTTATAGATTGGATTTTCTCAAAAAAGAAGAACACATTTTAAACAATTTATTGTCCCTTTTTATCGGGAGGTTATTGGCCGGCCTCCCTTGGGAAAGGCGTAGTCGCAGCTTATGGTGTGCCCAAACCCAACCTACCTAATATTAGTTATGTTCTCAAATTTTGCTGGTGGAGCTAACCGCAGTACCCGGAGAAAACTCCCGAGACGTTGCCCGAGTTGAAAGTGATTAATATTCGGAAAAACATAATGCCCAGATGTTGGATCGATCCCACAACTGTCAGGCACCATCAGGTTTCTAGCCTGTGGACAAGGTAAGTTTGGGAGAGTTTTCCATTAAAAGAAAAAAAAGGCGAAGAAGACTGTAGATTGATACAGAACGAGAAAGAATTACAGAAACAGTGGGAATTTAAGCACTAAATTTCCACAAAGTGGGGTACCTTTTCTTAATGAAAACCCCGGCAACCCAACGGGTGTATGAAGGATTGAAACATTTCCACAAAAGTTATTTTGTGTCAAAATAGAAAGGTTGCTTTCAAGGATCTTTTATAAAACATGGACATAAGTGAAACCGATTACGCATGCGAACACTCCAAATAAATTGTGGGCAACATCTGTTCTGTAATGTGCATTTTGTTAATTAAGTATATGGGTAAGTTCAAAAGTAGGCGGTCCTAGTTCAATGATCGCACAGAAAACCTATCATATATTATATGTCTAGACAGCGAATTGAACCCACATTAACATGTTTTAAAGCATTTTGAACTGCCAGACCAGTACAAAACGTTAATTACCTTTTTCTGGAAATTAAAAGCGTCTGAACACTGCCCTCCAAAACCGTCGATCTTGGTACTTAAAAAAACATTTACCGCGTCTGAACATTGCACTCCAAAACCGTCGATCTCGGTACTTAAAAAAACATTTACCGTGAACATTGTTACACCGGCGGTCTATGAGAAAGAGAGAGAGAGAGAGAGAGAGAGAGAGAGAGAGAGAGAGAGAGAGAGAGACTTCAGACTTCAGACTTCAGAACTTTTTTTAAAAGGTTAAGATTTTAGGCATGAGCCTATTCTTACAATCAGAACTTCTGTAATAAGATAACGATAACATGATTACATCAAGAGAGAGAGAGAGAGGGAGAGAGACTGAAATGAATAGTAACTACTTGTTATCGTATTGTCGCACGCGCATTTTCCTCATATTCTTGTCATTCTCCGTCAACATGAGTTTTAAGAAAATTGAGAACGATGTTGGTGCACACAGATTTTGTCTGTCAGACTTCGTTCAGACCTTTGATTGGCCATGATATTATTTGGATAATACAAAAGCGGCTGGAATAGTCCTCAACCAAAGTCTGCATGCGGTAGTCAATAGTGAAAGCGGAAACACAGGCAATTAATTGTACTTTTCCAGTAACTTTGTGGCCGCACATAAAATGGGCGTTCTGTGCTATTTATGATTATTAGGAAAAGAAAGGCATTTAAGACATTAAAATAAGACGCCAGACATTAGACATAAGAAATTTATTTGTTCAAAAGATTACATTTTAAAAATTTATTTCTGCCCAAACAAAAAGATTAGCAATAAAAATAATTATAAATATAATACCAGTTCTTCGAATAATAAAAAATGCAGAGTAACAAAACATGAGCAAAGCCCCAAGACAAAATCAAGATGACAGGCCATTCAAATTTTTTTGCTCACCCATACACACAGGTGAAAAAAGAATTTTGAAATATGTGTTCATTGTCTTGGCCGCTTTATCCTAACGAATCAAAAGAAAAAAAAGGAATGATGGGCCACTATGTAAACTATCTGCAAATAAAACATTATCAACATCGGTTTAGTCCATTTAAAAAACGTCGCAAAATGTGTTTAGAAATTACAAAGTACTGAGACCTTGGCTTTTGAGAAAGTGTAAACATGATTGATTTAAAATGTTTAGCGGTAGTTAAGTATGTGCACAGCAAAATGAATGTTAATATTAAGATATGGTTTTAAAAAAATTGTGTCGTTAAAAACAAGGTAAATTTGGAGTTACGGACCAATCTAGTGACCGACAACCGGATAGCTATTGAATTGGCTCATGAGTTGAAGTACATGTATATGGAACGCGGAAAGCGGAAAAGGCGCGTGCAATTGCATGCGAAAATGCACACGCAATTGCACGCCCATCTAGTAGCCGATTGGTCGAAAACTTACACGCCAAACTGCGCAAGCGCAAATTCACACGCAATTGCACAATCATTTACCTATACGAGTCACATTAAAACTAGGAATGGGAAATGTCATGAAATACGTTCATTGTACCAAAATAATTTTATATCTATATATCTATATATTTATATCTATCTATCAATGTATATATATATATATATATATATATATATATATATATATATATATATATATATATATATATATATATATATATATATATATATATATATATATATATATATATATATATATATATATATATATATATATATATATATATATATATATATATATATATATATATATATATAGGGCGGATTATGGTCGTCATGAAGGGGAGGAGGTGAATCCTGATTACATTATGTGATACTATTAGACTACTAATAATTATGTACCAATGCGTATTGCTACAGCCGATTGTTGTTGTCGACTAAACGGCAACATATGACAACCGTTAGTTTGCCTATATTCTCTTTTTCCAAAAAGTTTTAGTTAGTGTTCAGCCGGAGTTTGGTCACAACCTATCATATTAAATCTCCTTGAAAAGCTTGTCCTGAAACAGTTAAATGAACATCTATATCTTGCTGCCAAGTTCAATCTGCCTACTTTTCTGATCATTCCACTGAAACTGCTCTCGTCCATAATTTAAATGACATCTTGCTTGCCATTGACTATGAGCCACTTTCTCTTCTCACTCTACTCGATCTCTCTGCTGCCTTTTTTTCATCGATCACTATCCTTTTCCAACGTCTTGTTAACACTTTTAGGATTTCCGGTTCTTTACTCAACTGGTTCTCTTCGTACCTTTCTGAAAGGTTTTAGACAGTTTCAATTCTTGTCCAGTCCTACTTATATGTGGTTTTCCTCAAGGCTCTGTTCTTGGCCCAGTTCTTTTCACTTAGTATACTTCCACTTTCTCTAACATATTCAAAAGTCACCACATCAATCATCACTCCTATGCTGACGATAGCCAACTTCACGACAGCGACTCTCTTGAACGTTATTTATTCACTGCTTACAAAGTCCAGCGGACTGCAAAGAGCCGAATCAGGACCACAAAATCAAGACCACAATTTTGCTAAAAGAGGACTCACCTCTGATCCGCATAAAAAATCTGCTGAAACAACCATAGTGGTTACAGTGAAGGCACTCTACCAGCCGATAACTTTACAATAAAGACATCCCACGCAGGGGACGCTGAGGCTATATTATAATTTATCGAACCCCCGTTTGCAAAAACAAAACAGAATACAAATATAAAATATCAACAAAACACATACATATAAAATGCCTATATTGCTAAATAATAATATCATAGGAAGCCCCAGTGACCATTTGGCAGAAAGCGTCCAATATTCCCAAGCTGATACAAAAGACCTCACACACAAATGAGGAGTTTTGTCCTGGAAGAGTTTTTAAGAAAAAAGGTAGGTGACTGGTCTAGCAAAGAAGAAGATAGTATAGTAGATTGATAGAACAGAGTAGGAATGAGAAAGAACAAATAAGAAAGACAGCGGCAGTGAAAATTTAAATCACTACATTTCCAGAAAGTGAGGACACTATTTATACAGAAACCCCCGGCACACCTAGGGGGGAATATATATTGTTGATAAAAAAAACCACCATAATATTAAAAACGATAATATAAGAATCTTTATTGCAGCGCAGGAGTCATTGAACCAAGCGTAGGTCGTTATAAACAAAAAAATCACTTTTTTAAAAATGTAAAATAAGTAAAAAAAACAGTTTTTCTGTCAGACAACACATTCTAACATTTCAAATTGGTACACTTTGAACAACATAGCATCACAAAACCAAAACTCGATGGATATCCTTTACACCATAGCAGCAATACCACTGGTGAGTTCTATAATAAAGCATAGTCCAGTAGGCCTAGTCAATTCTCTCCAGCTCTTAACTTTGCAAGAGATCGAGCCTTCCAGCCTTGACCAATACCTGTTTTCCCAACTCGGCTAGCATGTCAGAAGATTTGGCTAGGACTTTGGGGGATTGAAGAGATGGTGGAACTTTGGGTTCTGTGAAGTGATAAGCTTTAGCATCCTGCCAGTCAAAGGACCTCACTGGTCTCGTGTCATACATGCCACGGATATAGTCGTCATGCCAGGCCGGGTGACACACCCCATTGAAACATATGATCTGAAAGGCAGTAACGAAAAACGTTAACAGTCATCGTCAACATCAATCATCATCATCTTCTTCGTCGTCGATGCCTTCACATCATTCTCATCATGACCACAATGGTCTTTTGTGATGAGGATTGTCTCTGTAAAAGTGTAAGTTTGCTACACATTCACATGTAGGCGGCCTCCTACCTCGGTAGAGCAGGTCTGTGCATATGACCGTTGTTACAAACAACAACAACAACAACAACAACAACAACAAAACAACATACATTCAGATTTGCTGTTTGCTGTAACTTCAGTCAGCTAAGAAGCCATTCCACTCCAAGACTCACCTGCAAATGCCTGTCGACGAACAAGGTGTCCGGGTAGTTCTCGTAAACGCGGTATGGCATGAAGATAGGGTTGAACGAATGATTTTCATCCACGAAGTGGCGAAACGTTGACAGGAAGTGACGTAACCACGGTGCACCTGCCTGCGAAATCATGACGCCCATGTTGAAAGTCTCAGGCCAAGGGCGGTTGGCAGGCCAGTCCGGACAGAGGACAGTTTGGTAGCGGAGAAGCAAGTCTGGTATTCTGGTGGCAAATATTACGTCACTGTCAAAGTAAATCCCGCCATAATCGTGCAGAATCTGAGTCCTGGAACAGACAAAAACAATGGATTTTTTCAAACAAAGCCAAGTACAGATGAATGATTCTCTTTATCACCATATAAAACTAACGTCTGCCTCTAAACACCCACTGATATTTTTTTTTCTTTTCATAAACACAATAGACCCACTAGAACCGATTTAAAAGCAGAACAGCGGAACGAACTACTGTGAACCTCCAGAGGTCAAAAGGGGATGCCAAGGTGGGATGGGGAAGGGGGGGGGGGATAGGTAAGGATGGACTCCCTCACACTGGCATGAAAGAAACTACATTATTTTCTTATGGATACTGTGGATAGTATAAAACTATTCTCACTGTACCATTGTATTTATTTATTTATTTTCAGCAGAAAACTGCGCAAAACATACTATTCAAAAAGAGATCTAATTTGAAATAAAGACATCAGATCACTTTGGAATGGAAAAAGTTATTATCGCACCGAGTGCTCAATACAAAGATGGCATTGTAATAGACAATGCATAAAGTAAACATACATAAAGACAATGTTCCAAGTACAAAATTGTCCTAAGTAAAATTACTATCAAAAGTAAGGCCGCTTACAGAAAGTATGCCGCTCATAGAAAGGAGGCTGCATGCTCTTCGAATGCACTGCTCTTAGAAATAAAGCTTGAAATGCCAATCATTATGAATTAAATTACTGTTACAAATAAGACTTGAAATGGTGTATGATCAATAGACCTATATTCTAGATCAAACACCGAACGCACGAACCTGGCAATATCGCTCATGTGACTCAGGACTTTAATTTCTTGTTGAAAAACCCGTCTAGGAGGAGTCCTGATCACGAAGCTGACTTTCTGATCGCCTCGAAGTTTGTCCCACCATTCTCCCTCAGGCTCGCAATCTCCGTGCACATAAACATGCTGCATTCCTCCTACGTGCAATGCGCTCAGCACGCTTAGGAAATTCACAAAATCGAAACCTCTGCCACCTTCCTTCCAAAATGTCACGTGACCGATGCGTGGGACAGCCTGATCTTCGGGGCTCGGCTTGGGTTGTAGCATCTGAAGAGAAAACAAAGCGTCAAAAGTACTCATTAAAAAAACTACCAAAAACAATGGTTTATTTTTTTCATAAAAGTGGTAACAGCACAAACAAATTATCAACATTGTCAGAATAATAATAATAATAATAATAATAATAATAATAATAATAATAATAATAATAATAATAATAATAATAACAACAACAACAACAACAACAACAAATAATAATAATAATAATTTTTAAATTTAATTTTGCATCTAACACAATATTGAAAGGTCACAAATAAAAAATCGTTCACTTGTATTTGTAATCGTGATTATGCAGCAATCAATCATAACCACAAAAACAGCAGCAGCAACCATACAATAAGAGTAGGGCTTACCTGTCTGTGTCCGTAGAAAAGCCACCTAGCAAACTGAGCGAAAGGGGTGTCAGTGTCCCAAATATCTTTCGGATGAACGTCGGCATCGATCGTCACACAAGGCACAGCGCCAGACCTCTTATTGTATTCCATCACTGAGACACACTGACCAGCGTCCGTGAAGTCACTGCCTGTACCTGTTCGTTGCCCGCCAAGTATAGCCTTCGCTTCAGAGACGTTAAAGCCTGTCAAAGACATGATTAGGACGCTGTCTGCCGCTTGCCCACGCGAAAACCAGAAGGTCTGTGGTTTGAGGTCAGCGGGGTGCCTGGCCAACAAAGTGCTGTGGCTGATGTAGACGTCTCCCGAAGGAGCGAGAAGTGTCAGAGCTGTATCTAACAATGGGGCTGCATCGCAAGAATGACCAGACTGCAGTTGCTGAAGCTCCAGATAGATTAGAGATTGTTTCAGCTTCTGCAACCCGACAGACAGTATTCGTTACAAATCCAGTCTAAAGGTACTTTTTACTCGGCATGCTATGATACTGGATATTTTGTGTGTGTGTTTATTTTAGTTGACTGCGTAAAAGGCAATACTCATTGTGAACAAAAACTGTCCCTGCACCATGAACCACCACCCGTTCAACTCTAACCTTTCCAATTTCACATCTGACTACGAAATATTGGTGCAATGGGAAAACAGAAAATAAACTCATAGGACGGCCTAGGCGTTTAGGCATTTTTGTCAACTCGGCTCCGAAACAATTGAAAGAAGGATTTTCAAAGCAGCAGTTGAATTCAAGAAGGCTTGAAAAATAGTTTTGCTTTTTTAAAAATTGATTTACTTATTTTAAAAGTTTTTGAATTGACCTTTACATTTATCTACCATATTCTCGTGTCAGTACTTACACTGTAAGTCTACAATTATAAACTAAATCTAAACGCCTCTGTGATTTCTTGTCAAGCTCACGGACCACAAAGATACCTGCGCTGTATAAGACTATGACATAATCAGCAGCATCAACATAATCACTATCGCTTTATTTCATCAAAGATCTTCGAAGCTGCCGCTAACCTGAAACCAGACGTTGTACCAAACTCCGTCGACTACAGGTAGATGTGTGTAGTGAAAAACAACAAGAGCTGGCTTCAGCAAGCGGACAGCGCTCATTATAGCCAGGTAATGTGTGAAGAGAAATTGTTTCTGACCGCACCATAGGTAGTGCACAGTTTGGGGTACCTGCGATCAAACCAGTGTGTTACTAAAATGAAGAAATGCAGACATTTACTTTTTTTCAAAACACAACAAAATACAATCCAAAAAACAAACCCACACATACACACAACAAAATCACTTCCACCCTCGCTCAACCAATTAAAATAAACCGATAGCTAACCAGTCCACTTACTCCCAGATTTACTTATACTACCTTAGGGGTTATATACTAGTGATCATTATAAATGGACGAAAAGCAACTAGCCAACCAGCTTCATTTTAATTGAGATTTGCAAACTTTGTTCTGATCGCTGAGATTGTCAAATTAAGGAAAAGGGCGCAGTATGTCTCTGCTGTGCCGGTCCACATCTGGATCCATCGTCAGTTCAGCTTGACTTGACATGAATGACATGAATTAATATTTCCTCGTATATAATACACTTACCAGCTCTAGAAGCTGCTCAAGACTAGCTCACCCATTACCTACAACTGGCTACATCTACAGCGAAGATCCAATAACTGCCTGGGACATTCATTTTCTTTTAATTAAGATAGACTGGAGTACATTTCATCATTGTATTATTAATCTTAAATATTTTTTTTCGTTCAACAAAGGTAGCGAGCAACGGAGTCCACTGCATGGTTTATAAGGACGTGAAAGTAAGGCTTACTATTACCGAATCTTCACTGTGGTGAAAATACCTTTACTTTTAAAACATTCCGTTTAGTGTTGTGTGTGTGAGCAATAAACATTTTAATTCTGATTCAATCCAGGAAACTAACCTTGGCTGGTGACGTGTTCTTTGGACGTTCTATCTCAGGCCATGGTTCATGTTCGTTCAAGTCCTTGTAGAGAGGGATCTTGTCCGGAGAGTTCTCTGCCTTGATTTTTAGCGCCGTTGACGGATCCTAATTCACAGGACAGCCAAAAACATCAAAGTTTTATATTTTATGTTAAAATTGCCCATTTGGAAGAATGTATTTATTTTTCGCTAAAAGGAGTTTACCTGTGAATGCGCATTGTTATAACATGAAAAGATTATATAGTGTTCACTCGCTATTCAAATCCTCTGCGAAGTTTTACATTTTCGACATGTTCCCTGATAACATGTAAACACATTTTGTTTCCAAAAAACCACGCAAAATCATGCTTGCAAGGCCAGCCCAGCTAAATCATAAATGTGTGGTCATGTTGTACATCTGAGGCTTGCTGACACAAAGCTGGCTCGTTACAACACAAACAATTATTTTGAAGGTGCGGATGAATTACAACATGCTTTACTATACTATAAATCATGTGTCGGTATATCGTACCACTTTACTTCGTTCCCGGCCTATATCATATGACTTTCATCCTAAATTTATTAAAATATTTCCTCACAGAAGTGGGAGAGCACTTTCTTGGCAGTTGACTGTTGTCTTGAGGAACCGGAACTGGTGATTTGCTGTGTTGAGGGTTGGACGTGCCAGGGATGCGTTTTGAAGAGAGACCAATGACTTGAAGTTGAACATTCTTCTGGTTGATATGAATTAATAGATTAACATTAAATACATGGCATGTCATTCATAAAAGTATACAATACACATTCAGTTTCCCAAACTTATTTAGACAGAGTGTACTTAAAGCACTGTCTAACTTGAAGTAGGCTAATCGCATCGATTATATCGAGTAACAGGAATGGAAAAGTTGATTTTAAATACATTGATAATGTAATAGTGTTACGTTGAAACGCGAATGGTAGTACGTCGGAAGCGCGCACGATAGATCTAATCGTTTCGTTTTGCAAAGTATTCAATGATGGAGTTTATTTACCTTTGATTTGAGTTTGCATTGTTGTTAGGAGAGGCTTTGTATAACGTTGATAATTTTTGTTGGTCGATATTGTTGTAGAACTTTCTGGATCTGCGTGTTTACTCTCGATAGAAATTTCCCGATACATGTCGAAGCAAGAAGACGTTCCGGAAGGAGAAGAAAATATGTATGACGTAAGACAGTAATGACGAAGTTAGAAGCGATTGGTTAAATTGCTCAAACGAGATTGATCCAGGTTATTCGGGAGTATCAAGAGACTATTTAAGTGCCGCGCTGTTTCAAAAATAAGATAGTTGAAGTTGTTGTTAGTTGGAAAGTAAATTTGAGAGTGGAAAGACGATTGAACGATTGTATGCAGTTGTTGATGTGTGCTGAATAAAAGTGGAAAACTTCATACGTCGACTTTGTGACTTGCATGCTGCTTGAGCGGGCTGCGTGGATAAACGAATCTGAGTTACACCCTATCAGGAATTCAGCATTGGGGCCGAATCAGATACTGATAGGAAACACCAATATCAAACCGAGTGTAACATTTTGGGGGTCAAGCCGCGATTCACGCCATAGCCAAGGGTTCAACTGCTACAACAAGCGAGTCAACGTTACGAGAGGCAGTCATCGAGGGTAGCCGCCAACGAGTTGCGTCGAGAGGGGCCAACATACTGGGACTACATCACCGATAGATTCGGGTTGACTGCAAGGGCGTGTAGTCGCTGAGAGTTGCTTCGTGAGCGAACAACAGATCGGGACTACGTGGCTGCCGCAGGACTACGTCGAGGGACAGTCTCGGAGCTACATCGCCAGTGTTACAGAGAGCGACGAGCGGACGTCGCGTCTACTTCAGCACAGGAGCGTGTACATCAACACCAGCGTGGTGCAGCGTCGCATACGACGAGGACAACGGGGCCTGCGTCAGCGAAGGCGACTAGTGACAAGCATCAGCGCTACTGCAGAAAGCGTGCTGTTCTAGAACAGTCTAGAAAGGTACAGCACAGTCAAGAACTTTCTAGAAAAAGAACTTTCCAGAAAAGAACTTTCCAGAAAAGAACTTTCCAGAAGCATCAAGATGGCTGACTTCTGGCAGAAAGGGGTTGAACTAAATCTAAAAGGCAAACAGCTGACGGAGTACGTCAAATGCCAGGAGAGAATATTGCGTGAAGAAAGAGAAGAACAGCGACGGCGCGAAGAACGAGAATTAGAAGAGCAGCGTCGCCGTGAAGAAAGAGAATTAGAAGAGAAGCGTCTAGAAAAGGAAGAGCAGCGTCGCCGTGAAGAAAGAGAATTTGAACTGAAGCGTCTGGAAATTGAACAGCAGCAGCAAGAAAGAGATCGTCAGTACCAGCTAGAGTTGGCGCGTATCCAAAACAATCAGCATGCGCCACAAGTCACCAACGACCATACGGCTCCAAAATTGCCAGCTTTCGTCGACGGGAAGGACCAGATTGACAGTTATCTGGCGAGATTCGAAAGGTTCGCTGAAAGCTCTAACTGGCAACCTCAAGACTGGGCAATTCGACTGAGTGCACTTCTGACGGGGCAAGCTCTCGAAGTTTACACCAGAATGTCGAACGATGACGCCAAAAACTACGACGTCTTGAAAGAGGCCCTGTTGCAGTGCTACAACTTTACAGAGAAGGGCTACCGTAAACGCTTCCGTGAATGCCGGCCTAAGTCAGACGAGACGCCAAAGCAGTTTGTGGAGCGCCTGTCGTCATATCTACACAAGTGGGTGGAGTTATCAGGCGAAAGGAAATCTTACGACAGTCTCCATGACCTGATCGTGAAGGAACAATTTCTCAATGCCTGTCACAAGGACTTAGCGACCCACCTAGAAGAACAAAAGCTGCAGACGCTTAAAGATGTGACTGAGGCTGCTGAAAGATATCTTATCGCTCATGGGAAAACCCTGGGGCCACCCAGCGCGACGAAACATTTTCAGAAGACTGCAAACCATGGGAACCAGGTCCAAGGGAGCCAGACGAGCCAGAGACAGACGGACTCCACGCCTCCTCCCAGGGAAGGGCATTCAAGAGGCTGTTTCACCTGCAACGCTACAGACCACAGGGCGGTTAATTGTCCTCAAAACAAAAGTAGCGGACAGCGGAGCAGTACGGACAACGCAGCGGCGGGCAACCGGCAGAGGCGGTTCTCCAATCAACGGCAAACCAGTAGATCTGACCATCAGGTGTGCGGCGGGAGCGTCATTCTTCCGAGTGAGACCGAGCGCACAGCTACCCCTGCGGACGTGCAAGAGTGCATGACCGATGGCCAACTTCTCCTTGCCAACGGAAAATCCATCCCCGGCGTCGGAAATCATGAAGTGACTGTTCTAAGAGACTCTGGCTGCAGTGGGGTCATCGTCAGAGAAGACCTAATCGCTAAAGAACAGTTCACTGGCGATTCAAAATGGACACTTATGGCCGACAGCAAATGTTTGAAAGCGCCAGTTGCGAAGATTCATGTCAACACCCCTTTCTACATAGGCGAAGTCGAAGCGGTTTGCCTGAAGAAGCCGCTGTATGATTTGATGATCGGGAATATCGACGGCGCGAGACGACCCGACGACCCCGATCCAGAGTGGAGTCCTGCCTCAACCCAACGCGTCGAAGTTGTAGAGGAGGATCCATTGCCGTTTCCCGATGGAGACCTTACAGAGCTGCTACGGGACAATGTGGTTACTCCGGCTCAGCCCTGCCGACCAGAGATCGTCGGTGCTGCTACTACCAGGGCCCAGGCCAAGAGAGACAAGACGTCTACGCCACTGAAGGTCGCCGACAACTCTAAAGCTGCCATCGTGGACCGAGATAAGCTGATCCAGCTCCAGGAAGCTGATAGTACTTTAAACAAGTACAGGAACCGCCAAGACCACGTGACTAAAGGCAGTGGTACGGTCTATTTTGAGGTGAAGGCCAAGATCCTGTATCGAATCTTCCAGCACCCGAGGGTCAACGGAGGGAAATCACTACATCAAGTATTGGTACCGTTACCCCTAAGGCGCCAGGTGATGGAAGTAGCGCATGACTCAATCATGGGAGGTCACCTGGGTATCAAGAAGACGTCGGATAGAATCCAGGCGGTGTTCTACTGGCCAGGACTTCATGCGGACGTCAGCCGTTTCTGCCGATCATGTGACATTTGCCAGAAGACCATACCTCGAGGAAGGGTCCCGAAAGTGCCTATGCAGAGGATGCCTCTGATCGACCGACCTTTCAAGAGGGTGGCCTTAGACTTAATCGGCGAAATAAGTCCTCCGAGTGAAGAAGGTCATCGGTGGGTACTGACTTTAGTGGACTATGCGACTCGGTACCCAGAAGCAGTGCCACTGAAGAAGATTGACACTGAGACTGTAGCAGAGGCACTAGTGGACATGTTCAGCAGACTTGGAGTGCCTGAAGAGATCCTGACAGACCTCGGGACGCAGTTCGTCTCTGACTGCATGAAGGAGGTCAACAGACTGCTGAGCATCCGGCATTTGACTACGACACCCTACCATCCGATGTGCAACGGGCTTGTCGAGAAGCTCAATGCTACGCTGAAGTCCACCCTGAAGAAACTGTGCAGCGAGCAGCCCAGACAATGGCATCGCTATATCAACGCCTTACTTTTCGCCTACAGAGAAGTACCGCAGGAGTCCACCGGCTTTTCTCCGTTCGAGCTGCTGTACGGAAGAACCATCCGAGGGCCGATGCACATCCTAAAAGAACTGTGGACGAAAGAAGTAGACACCCCAGAGGTGAAGAACAGCTACCAGTACGTGTTTGAGCTACGGGAGAAGCTGGAGCAGACTCTCGAGATAGCCAGAGAAAACCTGAAGAAGTCCCAAGACTGTGGAAAGCACTACTACGATCGTAGGGCCGTGAACAGGAAGTTCAAACCTGGCAACAAAGTGCTGGTGCTGCTACCTACTGATCATAATAAGTTGCTGATGCAGTGGAAAGGCCCGTACGAAGTGGAGACCGTGGTGGGAATCAACGACTATAAGGTGAAGGTCGGCCAGCATTCCAAGATATACCACGCCAACCTCCTTAAGCTGTACGTGGAAAGGCCATCAGAGACTGTACACGCAGCAACAGCAGCTGAGATCGACAACAGCTTTGACAGCGAGGAACTGTTGGAACTGGGAGACTTCCATAGCAAAGAAGGCATCAATGATGTTAAGCTAGGACCAAGCTTGACGGAAGGTCAAAAGATGGAGCTCAAGGACCTTATGGGCGAGTTTCCCCACAACTTCAGCGATGTCCCTGGCTCTACAACTTTGGTCGAACACGAAGTCCACCTCACTTCAAATATACCCGTTCGATCCAAGCCCTTCCCGATCCCTTTCAAGGCCCGCGAATCCTTGAAGAAAGACATCGATGAGATGCTGAAGATGGGAATCATCAGGGAGTCCAGTTCCCCCTACGCGTCCCCTGTCGTGGTCGTGAAGAAGAAGGACGGGAGCAACAGAGTATGCATCGACTACAGGAAGGTCAATAAGATCACCATCTTCGACCCTGAGCCGATGCCTACCGCAGCAGACCTCTTCCGCCAATTATCGGGGAGTAGAATCTTCTCAAAGATTGACCTCAGCAAGGGTTATTGGCAAGTCCCCGTGCGTCAACAGGACATACCAAAGACTGCTTTCATAACTCCTGATGGGACGTACGAGTGCCTAAGGATGCCCTTTGGCATGGTCAACAGCGGAGCTACCCTAAAGAGAGGAATGAGGAAGATGCTTAATGGGATGGACAACGTCGTGTGTTACTGGGACGACCTGCTAGTCCACACCCGCACCTGGGAAGAGCATCTGCAGACCTTGAGGGAGCTGTTTCACCGTCTAACAGAAGCTAACCTGACCGTGAGACCCAGTAAGTGCATTCTGGGGACTGACAACGTCGACTTTATCGGCCATTCGCTGAAAGAAGGACAAAAGGGGCTTCTGCTAGAAAACGTCACCAAAATTCTGAACGCTCCACGTCCCCAAACAAAGAAGCAAGTACGATCTTTCCTGGGATTGGCTGGGTATTATAGAGAGTTCGTACCGAACTACTCAGCCATCACAGCACCTTTGTCGGACCTGGTGCGGAAAGGCTGTCCAAACCAAGTGCAGTGGGGACCGTCTCAGGAGAGGGCATACCAGACTGTGCGCGACCTCCTTTCGAAGGATCCGGTGCTACGACTGCCCGATACTTCCAAGGAATTCGTCTTAAGGACAGACGCAGCGGACGAAGGCATCGGCGCCATACTGATGCAAGAGCACGAAGGGAAACTATTTCCGGTCAGTTACGCCAGCAAAAAGCTGTCCAGGGCTGAGAAAAATTACTCGACCATGGAGAAAGAGTGCCTTGCCATCATATGGGGAATCCGGAAGTTCGAACTGTACCTTCAAGGAGTGAAGTTCGTGTTACAGACTGATCACAAGCCGCTAACTTACTTGAACTCTGCCAAGTTTGTGAACAGTCGAATCATGAGATGGGCTATGTACTTGCAGAACTTTAACATGCGAGTAGAATCTATCAAAGGATCAGACAATGTTGGTGCGGACTTCCTCAGCAGAGTTTGTGAGTAAAGAACATTGACTGTGTGGATGAACTGTGAACATTGACAATATCCAGATAGACTTGCGGATGGAAGAACATTGACTCTGTGTGAATGAGCTGAGAACATTGACAGTGTTTAGACAGTCTGAAATAAGTTTTAATTCTGAACTTTGTTTGTGCATTACGTTTCAACGTTGTTGAAAGAAATTGGGTAAATTTCTTCTTGAGTGGGGGGTTATGTTACGTTGAAACGCGAATGGTAGTACGTCGGAAGCGCGCACGATAGATCTAATCGTTTCGTTTTGCAAAGTATTCAATGATGGAGTTTATTTACCTTTGATTTGAGTTTGCATTGCTGTTAGGAGAGGCTTTGTATAACGTTGATAATTTTTGTTGGTCGATATTGTTGTAGAACTTTCTGGATCTGCGTGTTTACTCTCGATAGAAATTTCCCGATACATGTCGAAGCAAGAAGACGTTCCGGAAGGAGAAGAAAATATGTATGACGTAAGACAGTAATGACGAAGTTAGAAGCTGTTACACTCGATTCGATGATGGTGTTTTTCTTTATCAGTATTTGATTCAGCCCCGATGCTGAAGTCCTGATAAGGTGTAACTCAGATTCGTTTATTCACGCAGCCTGCATTGTCCGTACTGCTCCGCTGTCCGCTACTTTTGTTTTTAGGACAGTTAGCCGCTCTGTGGTCTGTAGCGTTGCAGGTGAAACAGCCTCTTGAATGCCCTTCCCTGGGAGGTGGCGTGGAGTCCGTCTGTCTCTGGCTCGTCTGGCTCCCTTGGATCTGGTTCCCATGGTTTGCAGTCTTCTGAAAATGTTTCGTCGCGCTGGGTGGCCCCAGGGTTTTCCCATGAGCGATGAGATATCTTTCAGCAGCCTCAGTCACATTTTTAAGCGTCTGCAGCTTTTGTTCTTCTAAGTGGGTCGCTAGGTCCTTGTGACAGGCATTGAGAAATTGTTCCTTCACGATCAGGTCATGGAGACTGTCGTAAGACTTCCTTTCGCCTGATAATTCCACCCACTTGTGTAGATATGACGACAGGCGCTCCACAAACTGCTTTGGCGTCTCGTCTGACTTAGGCCGGCATTCACAGAAGCGTTTACGGTAGCCCTTCTCTGTAAAGTTGTAGCACTGCAATAGGGTCTCTTTCAAGACGTCGTAGTCTTTAGCGTCATCGTCCGACAATCTGGTGTAGACGTCGAGTGCTTGCCCCGTCAGAAGTGCACTTAGTCGAATCGCCCAGTCTTGAGGTTGCCAGTTAGAGCTTTTGGCAAACCTTTCAAATCTCGCCAAATAACTGTCGATCTGGTCCTTCCCGTCGACGAACGCTGGCAATTTTGGAGCTTTGTTGTCACTGATAACTTGTGGCGCATGCTGCTGTTGCTGGATGCGCGTCATTTCTAGCTGGAACTCAAGACGCTTCAGCTCGAATTCTCTGTCTTTTTCTTGTCGCTGCTCTTCTCTTTCTTGACGCCGCTCTTCTAATTCTCTTTCTTCTCGGCGACGTTGTTCTTCTAATTCTCGTTCTTGTATTCTCTCCTGGGACTTGACGTACTCCGTCAGCTGTTTGCCTTTCAGATTCAGTGCAATCCCTTTCTGCCAGAAGTCAGCCATCTTGATGCTTTTCTGGAAAGTTCTTTTCTGGAAAGTTCTTTTCTGGAAAGTTCTTGACTGTGCTGCACCCTTCTAGACTGTTCTAGAACAGCACGCTTTCTGCAGTAGCGCTGGTGCTTGTCACTAGTCGCCTTCGCTGACGCAGGCCCCGCTGTCCTCGTCGTATGCGACGCTGCACCACGCTGGTGTTGATGTATACGCTCCTGTGCTGAAGTAGATTCGACGTCCGCGCGTCGCTCTCTCTAATACTGGCGATGTAGCTCCGAGACTGTCCCTCGACGTAGTCTTACGGCAGCCACGTAGTCCCGATCTGTTGTTCGCTCACGAGCAACTCTTCAGCGACTGCACGCCCTTACAGTCAACCCGAATCTATCGGATGTAGTCCCAGTATGTTGGCCCCTCTCGACGCAACTCGTTGGCGGCTACCCTAGATGACTACCTCTCGTAACGTTGACTCGCTTGTTGTAGCAGTTGAACCTTTGGCTATGGCGTGAATCGCGGCTTGACCCCCAAAATGTTACACTCGATTCGATGATGGTGTTTTTCTTTATCAGTATTTGATTCAGTCCCGATGCTGAAGTCCTGTTAAGGTGTAACTCAGATTCGTTTATTCACGCAGCCTGCTCAAGCAGCATACAAGTCACAAAGTCGACGTATGAAGTTTTCCACTTTTATTCAGCATACATCAACAACTGCATACAATTCTCAACTCAACTCAACAACAACTTCACAAAACACACGGAGCATCGAATATATAATTTTCTTTCTCCTTCGGGATGACGACAGGTTGTTCTAGAAAATGACGCATTACAACCAACCAATCAGAATTAAAGATCGTCATCACTGACTTACGTCATACTTCTCTCTTCCTGCCAAAAGAATGTTCTCCATTATCTACGACCATCAAGAAACTTCGATCGATAGTAAACAAACAGATCCAGAAAATTCTACAAAAATATCGACCAACAAAAATTATCAACGTTATACAAAGCCTCTCCTAACAACAATGCAAACTCAAATCAAAGGTAAATAAACTCCATCATTGAATACTTTGCAAAACGAAACGATTAGATCTATCGTGCGCGCTTCCGACGTACTACCATTCGCGTTTCAACGTAACAGAAGCGACTGGTTAAATTGCGTCAAACGAGATTGATCCAGGTTATTCGGGAGTATCAAGAGACTATTTAAGTGCCACGCTGTTTCAAAAATAAGATAGCTGAAGTTGTTGTTAGTTGGAAAGTAAATTTGAGAGTGGAAAGACGATTGAACGATTGTATGCAGTTGTTGATGTGTGCTGAATAAAAGTGGAAAACTTCATACGTCGACTTTGTGACTTGTATGCTGCTTGAGCGGGCTGCGTGGATAAACGAATCTGAGTTACACCCTATCAGGAATTCAGCATTGGGGCCGAATCAGATACTGATAGAAAACACCAATATCAAACCGAGTGTAACAAATAGTTATTCGTAACTGTTTTGGTCTAACATCACTTAAAGGATACATCCATCAACACATTTTTATTGGAATATTCACTAAATGTGATGCCCACAGCCTGGCGACTTACCTATCAAAGTAAATGTAGTAAGCGCGCGATGTTTCGGATATAATGGCCACTGCTTATACCGGCCACCCAAAACCATCCTCCATGAGCCGCCACTATAGCCTGTGTAGACTATAGACTGCAGTAAACTTTTCACCTAAGTTTTTGAAGCTTTTAAGAGTGAATTTGATATTATTTGAGGTTATGTTGTGTTTTTGTTCTCTTTTCTAATATAGTAAATGCCTGAACATACGATATTTCTGGGTTTGAGGTTTTGACAGTTTGTGACACCAATACATATGCCTTTCCTGCAATCCTTGGCCATTTTTTCCACTGATTTTGTAATGTACTACCAGGGTATGTTTTATTAGAAAGCCTCGTAACCCAAACCTTTTGACAATGTTGTAAGACCAAAACCTCGTATCTCTCCACTTGATTCCAGTTCTCAACAGAAAACATTTCTTTTTTTTATCCCATACTGCCGAATTTCCAAACAGAGGATCGCAGCAAATGTGAAGGTGTGTATAATTAGTATATAGTCAGGCAATCAAAAAGATTGAGAGGAAGGCCGGCTTCAAAGAAACGAAAAGCCAAGACAGCACTTTTGTACTTAATAAGAAAAAAAACCTTCCTTATCCGAGTACTAAATCCTTGACCTTGTAAATAAAAGCGTGTGTCGTTATCAACTGAGATAACTACCGACCGTAGTTGAATGGTTAAACAAACTATATATGCCTGAACTGTTGGCATACTAATAACATTTAAGTACGTTTTGTGACTGGGCTAGCTAGCCACAACCTGCTTCTCTGTTTAGTGAAGGGGATGGGGAAAAGATGAAAGAGGCATCCCCCCTCAAACTCCCCTCCGACCTTCAAAAAAAATGAAATTAAAATATAATAAATAAAATTAAAAAAAATAAATTGGCGTCATCTGGTAGAGATCTTTTTTTTTTAAAAGGAAAAGAGTAAACGAGGCATCTGTACACACTAATTACTTCCAAAGTTTAAAAGGAAATGTAAACAATAAAATAAAATAAAATAATTAACTAACGAAATAAATGAGAAAAAATTTACTACACCACGATGACGTCACTGATGTACTTTAAAAACAAACAAACAAACAAACAAACAAACAAACTATGATTCAACGCCTCTGTACACTCTAATTACATAAAAAAAATTTTTTTAATGTAATTTAAAAGATTAGCCATTAGGTCATCGTGATTACATCATTCGATTTGCATAAGTTTTGGTTATACGTGGGAGGCGTAGGTAAAGTTTAAATACATACGAAATTGGAAAAGCAAATCCCTCCAGTAGTTTGGGAGAAAATGGCATGAGAAAAAAACAAACTACCTAATGATCACATCACCAGGATGACGTGACTAGATATGCCTACATTTTAGTACCTTGGTAGGGATCATTACGTTCTAACTAAATACCAATTTTCAAAGAAATCCGTCAATTAGTTTCAGAGAAAAATGCTCAAAAGTTTCAGACGGACGGACTCCAAAACCAATAATTACCGGTAACTTAAAGAAGAACTTAAAAAAAATAAGCAACACATGCTTACAGGTACAACAAGATAGAAGATCACTATGGCTGCCACGAGGACGCATGCAATTAACAGTTTTCGTTTGTGTCTGATAGACGGTCTTTTTTGGCTTGTCCACGCCAAGCAGAACCGCAGCAACATCACAGCTAAATCTGTACACACGAAGAAACAAAAACACTTTTTACAATTTAATAATAGGACTGGGTTCTGCTGGGATGAAAGCAGGAACAAGCAGACAAATGTCTATATCTTATTTCTTTTCTCACGTTGTATTAAATACATGTGCATGTACACTATAAGAGCGTCCCGTTTCCGTAGTTCATGGTAGTCAACTCAAGTTAGAAAAAATCGATTGACAAAAGTTGCCTTTAGGTTATACAGTGAAACCCTTCTTTCAGGACTTCAAAAATAAAATAATAATAATAAAAACTTGGAAAATTCGGTCTTCAAAGAGGGGTGTTTTAAAACATGGTAAAGTTCCGACTGCCTTTTGTTCGCTAACACTCGAAATGCACAAAACTCAATATCTAGTGTTCCAAGTTCTTTACACTTTATTACAAAACTATTCGCGTATTTTCGGTCGCCATTTTCTACATCCTGCCACCGGGAGAGTACTATCGCTTGATTTATTAGTTTCAGTTGGACGAACAGGTCCCATGTTTTGCACAAGTTACATAAGGTTACACCGGCACTAGATTTATTAGGCGCTTGTGTTACAAACATCACACAGATCCATTACACGACGCTCTTACTACTAGGTACTATAGTTGATGCGTTGGCCTTCTTTTTTCTTTTCTTTTTAATAATTCTTATATAGCGCTTTTCCAGCTCAAAAGGTGCTCAAGGCGTTGGCCGATACAAGTCTAACTCAAACCGCCCGAAGCGTCCACTTGCCACAATAGGGCGCATAGTCTGTCGCCCAGACGACTGAGCACAATTCTGGGCGACCGCGGATGGGGAGACGGGACTTAGTGCGTGCTGGTTGCATCTGTGTAGCCAGACTAAACCCCAATTTATACTCTCATCCAAACTGATTAAAGTAGGAATACATGTGTTTCAAATTTCCCCAAGTTATTTTTATTCAGTTACAAAAGTAGATTCAAAAACATAACTCACATGGTTGGTAGAAATTGTATCACCTTCATACGAAGCCTCGTTTTACAATGTATACGTACACTTTGAAGATGAGAATTATAAATTCCGCATCCACACGCACATGACATAAAGCCAATAGCCGAGAACCACTCTACTGGTGCATCACGTTCAAAGATATAGCGGATTTACGACGCTTTGGTACTTACTACTATCGTGCCATAGTAATCCAAATTAATAGTTACCCCGGCGTCTATTACTGATATTTCTGAGCACTTTCGCAACGATGGTAACAAAGCATCATTAGTACCACAACAGGTAACCTTGAACGTGCACTGCTTGGAAATATTCTGATTAAGGCAAGGTTTGTACTAATTTAGAAAACCTCATTCCAAACCGAGGGAGTAACTATTATTGTTGCTTCCGGCGTCCATTCAATTTTTATATGTATGATTACACAATTAATTTAACCATTGCAAGAAAGGTGAATGACTGGGCGAGCATAAAAAGCTTTTTTTGTTTCACATTACAAAAATGCACTGATTGCGATTCGTCGTCAATCGTATTTTTTAACACTTCCGCAACATTAGTAAGCCTACCAAAGCGTCAATAGTACTACAACACTCAAACACTCACTAATAGCCAAGCCGCTATGATCTACATTCTGTGTAAAACTTCCCTCCGTGGCGACTTAATTCAGCGACACAAGCAACACAACGGAAAATAAAAGAAAGACTCAACAACTGTGCAGAGAAATTACTTAACAATGGATTATCAGGGAAAGTGCTAGCTGTAATAAGAGGCATGTATGACAAAGCAAAATCTTGTGTCCGCACTCACAATGGTCTTTCTGCATTTAAAAAAACAACAACAACATGTAACGCCGATTCATTTTTCACAGTTTTAACATTATTTGAAGGACTTCCTTGCACAATATGTTGTCCACACATTCTGGAACATGATTTTTTTTAACCAACAAACAAAAGAGCAGTAAAAGAGACAGTGACCATATAATCTCAACGTTTATCATCATCATTGGAAACGAGAACATTCGTATCTGTACTCCAGTATCGCTACTAAAGATAAGTAGCCTTTTGTTTTATTTCATCATGAACAGCAGATGGGACAACCCTGGATTGTCAGTCCGAATACAATTCAATCATATTTGACTATATCATCGTTCTCATCATTCATAAACATCATCATTGAGTGAAGAAGTTGATTTGTATCACCATCATCCTCAGAGTGTACGCGTTTATGGTGCAAATGCGCGCGTGTTCTCGTCTTTGATGCTGTGACTCTGTCCTCAATTGCACACACCGCCTATTTATTAAGAACACGGAGGCAACCGCGGCAGGTGGTGCGGCATCCCCCTGAAATCATTGCCTATTTTGGGGTAAGGGCCGCATAAGGATCCTCCCGTGCGTTGACAAGTACCTTGGAACAGTTTTTAACTAAATTAATAAATTTCAAAAGGCTATTCACAACTTTCCGGCACCTCTCATAAAAACTCGTGGGTATCGCCATTATAAATTAAAACGAGGTTACTATGAAACCAAGTTCCGGTTTGGCTTGTTTTGCTTTTATCAAAGCTTGATGCGTGACTTTTAAATATGGCAAATTGCCGAAAACGACGATTGTTAGAGCCAGAAAACGAGTGGGATAAGTATAAAAACGGTGGAGGAAGTACATGCTCAGTGAAAGAATGCAAAAAACAATCGTAGAGGCCTGTATTTGTGGCGACTTCGGAGGTGCGTCGATCATCGACAGAAAGTGAAACAGGACCTGAAGACTCTTGTAGTTTTCCATAGCTTCGCCGTCGCAACCTTCACAAAACACGAAGTTGTTGATTATGTTAGGCGAGCGTTGTGGTCAAGTGGGCGAAGGCGGGACTAACTTGCCTTGTCCACAAGTCAGAAACCAATGGCGCCTGACAGGTGTGGGTTCGAACCAGCATCTGGGCGTTATGTTTTTTCGAATATTTTTCAAAAATTCACAAATAATGTTAGGTTTTAGGGTTTAGGCGCGCCACTGGCGATAGAAAGGGATAATAAACTGCAGCAAAAAAAAAATATGTGAGGGTACGATACTGGTGGCCAGTGACACATGTTATTATTGTTGAATATTTGGAAATAACTCACTAAAACACGCGGAGAAAGAAACCGGAAGTATGTTTCATTGAGGGGATTCCCGTTGGTGCATAGGATAGCAGAAAAGTGTGAATAGGGCCCAGTGTGAATCAGCGGAAAGAGCCTTGTTTGCTTTGTTAAGAAAACGTAGACCACTTGCAGCTGGAACTGTTTGACGCACGATTAAGCCTTTTCTGCTTTATGATTGTGAAGGATGGTCCTTCCAAGGCTGGAAATGTGTGAAAAACTGCAATTAAAATTCCCAAAAATGTGTATGATACTATGTGAAGGAAGTTTTTCTGTCTCCATTGATGCTAAATTTAGATTGTGTTGTTTTTGGTTTAAGCTATCTATACATTGCTCAGGAAAAATATTCATAGTGATGTACATACTGTACCATTGTTTGTACTGTAACACCGAGCTTAAGCTGCCTTGGTTAGACTATGTGCGATCTCTGTTAAATAATCTCGGTTTTTCATATATCTAGTCCAATGGCTGTAATTGTTCTTTAACTCAATTTAAGACGCTTGTAAAACAACGTCTGAGAGAGACCTTTTTGCAATTATGACTACTAAAGGTCCACGATAAAAACATTTGCATTACTTATCGGCCGTATAAAGAAACGTTTTGCTTTGAAAAAAATATTTTATTAATCTATCCCCGACGCTGCGCAGAAGCGTGTTGCAGTTTAGGCTTACTTGTCATAAACTTCGAATTCGGTCCCAGAGAAATATATATATTTTTTTACATTTAGAACATATAGGTTGTGTCCCATTTGTGATCTAAATGAGCTAGGTGACGGATTTCATTATATATTTAATTCTACACATCCCTTAATAAAAGACAGCAGGATTTCTCTTTTGCAACGATGCCTTACATATCACTGTATTGTATTTAAATTCAATCAACTAATGAATTCGAAGTCAAAGAAAATACTGATGAACTTGAGCCGTTATATTAATATTGTGATGTCACTATTTAAGTAACATGATTATAGTGGTTCTGCTATTTATTTTTCCTTCTGTTACAGTCTTGCCGCCGACTATGTCAAACCGCAGTCATACTAGCTATTACATGTGTGATCTCGTCTTGTGTGATGATCTATGTACCTAATTTCTTCGATGAATCCTGTATGCCTGTGGAAATTAGGCATGCATACATGCGGATGTTTTGAAGGCTACGAAGGGTGTCCCAAAATGCAAATACGATGGACGTGGTCCTTTAAGTCCACAGAAGCACGTAGCGCGCAATCAACATGCTGCAATGACAAGAACAAACTGATTCGCGCAAGTGATGACGTAAAAGAGCTCGTTATATCACCAAGTGACGTCACTTCCTCCCATAACACGAGCCATGAATGCGTAAATGATTGTCTCATTTTGCATGACTCGATTCTCGGTGGTGTCCAAGAAAAGAGACTTGGGAAGTCTTACGGATTTGGTGTGACGAAGCGGGCTGCTTTCACCATCAGCGAGCTTGTCCCTGCCTTTGAAACGACCCAGTGTGAAGATGATGCGCCTCCCAAAGCCATTCTTATCCACTGTGGTCTAAACAATCTGAAGAAGCAGGATGCGAAATCTGCCAGCAAGCAACTGATCGCTGCAGCAAAGACCATCTCATCGAAGAGCCCCTCATCCAAGATCATCATCAGTAAGTTGCCATCCGTCCTCATCCCTGAGCTCCAGCAGAAAAGGGACCTTTTCAACGCCCTTCTGCTGTCTGAGCTGTGCGAGACCAAGAACTTCTCGTTTGTGAGCCACGATAACCTGCTCCCCTTCGCCATCCGCCGTGACTGCATCCACCCCACTAAGAGCGGCTCCTCTGTCCTCGCAGGCAATATTGGGAGGCACGTCCATCGTCAACTATGGGAAAAGCCGCGCAAGACCGTTCGGCGAAACTACCGTTCGGACCCCCTTCCTGGCTACTATGATTGGAAGGGAAACTTTTTCCCGCATTCTCCCATTCAGTTCCCTGTTATGTGGTACTGACCCATTGCCATCAGGACAGCTAGTTTGTCATCCAGTCCCGCGTAGTTTTAAAGAGCTGAAATATTGATAACTCTTTATTGTTTTAGAATTAATATCATAAAGTTTTTGATTAAAATCTTGTAATATCTTTGTTAATGAAGAAAGAATTTTTGTCTATTTTTCAATGGAACTGTCGTTCCATCGCCACTAACTCTCATTACCTTCAACAATATCTATCTGAAAATGATCATCATGTATTGGCGTTGCAGTCATTACAAGTCAACAGAAGAAAATTGCCCAAATTTAAAGGATTTTATTATCCACCACTGATAAATATTAACTCAACAAAGATACAGACTGCTCTTTACATCAGACATGATTTAGAATATGACATTGTACCTGCGCCTGTTGCTAAGGATTTGCCTGATGTTTTTACAGCTTCTATCAAGCTAAAGCTCAACAGTGATCAATGTGTCAATGTGATGTCCATATATTATCCGAAAGGCACAGACAATGTAAACAGTGACTGGTTGCGCACTTTTGATTTTACCGATGAGTGGATAGTCTGCGGGGATTTTAATAGCCACGCCCCTATGTGGGACAAGGACTGTACCTACATTAGTAATCATCGCTTCTATGATAATGTCACAGATTCTGATTTATTGTTGTTGAATGATGGTCAGATAACACGTATTCCAGATGTTTCCAACCATCATCCATCTGCCATTGATTTAACATTTACTACCCCAGATATATTTTTTGCCTGTCAATGGGATGTTGGAAATGATTCTCTTGGCAGTGATCATCTTCCTGTTTTTATTACGTGCTATAATTCTGTTGAACTTGATGATATAGAAGATAATGTGCCAAAATACAACTACAGCAGTGCTAATTGGCAAACATTTCAGACATTACTGTTGTCCTATGATGTGAGTCATATACTCAGAGAAAACATAAATGAGATGTATAACTCTTTTGTGCAGCTAATCCATAGAGCGGCAAAAAATTCTATACCAAAAAAGAGGATGTACAACAAAATTCTACACAGAGGCAACGTCTGGTGGAATCAAAGATGTAAAGCAGCAGTAGATGAAAAAAAGGCTTCATATAAGACTTGGTTAAAATCAAAAACAGAAAATAATTTCCATATTATGAAACAGTCAAAAATAAAATGTAATAAAATAATAGCTGAGGAAAAGTTAAAATTTTGGTCAGATTATTGTAATAATGAGGTAATGACCTGCAAAGATTCTGCCAAAGTCTGGAAAAAAATGTCAGAAATGCAAAATGTTTATAGGTTGCCCCAGTGTCCTCTTAAACTAGAAAATAACATATTTCTTAGAATTGGTGGTCATCATTTTGGTCTTCTCTGCACTTACTTCCATTCCATAAGCTCTGGAGGTGGTGTCAAGCCTCTGTACCAGCTGTTCAAGTTCTTGTTCCTCTCCAGCCACATCCGCAAAACGAAGATTAGAGATTGCTCTACCCCCTATGCTGACTGTGCCTTCGTGATCTGCAAGGGCATCTGACATGATGCGCTCTAGGAAGATGTTGAAGAGTGTTGGAGAGAGTAGGCATCCTTGACGCACACCGATTGTTCTGAACCAGTTCCCGATGACGCTGTTACGGTGGACTGCACCAGCCTTGTCATACAGGTTTTTGATGACTTCAATAATTTTAGGGCTGATGTTGTACACTTTCATTGTTGCCCATAGAGCTGCATGCCAGACTCGGTCAAACGCCTTCTGGAAGTCTATGAAGACATGATATAGATGTTGTTGGTGCTGTAGGTATTTCTCACAGATTATTCTGAGGTTGAAAATCTGTTCAGTGGTACTTCGCACTGCCCTGAATCGTGCTTGTTCTTCAGCTATGATTTGTTCAGCTTGGGGTTTCAACCTGTTGAGTATTATTTTCAGGAGGACCTTGCTGGGATGGCTGAGGAGGCTGATTGTGCGGTAATTTTCACACTCCTGAATGTTACCTTTTTTATCATTGTAACAAGAGGACCTGTTTACCCTGCACACTTTGAGTTTTTGCTTGTTAGGTCAGTAGTAAAACTTAGAAGGTTACTGTAGTCTGTAGCAGACGACAGAAGTGATCATGCGTAACACAGTTGTAGCTTAATACAAGCACAGTTAGTGACATCATCGCAGCCTACGATGGTGTTTCGAATTTTATAGCCACTTAGATGGTTCAGCCAATGAGAACACGGCTAAGGTTAGTTAGAACCAGTTCGGGTTGGTTCAAGGAGAGAGATAGAGAGTCAGTCGAGTTTGAAAACCTGAGGAGTACACAGTACTCTCTGGCAGAATCTCTCCTGAGAAGATTAGACAGCAGTATTTGTTGAATATCCGAATTCAATCAAGTAGCCACGGCCTGACATTGTCAAACAGGTAAATTAACATACTTCTGTTTCATCGTGATGTATTTATATTATTGTTGAATTATGTTTGTGGAATTTGCTATGCATAGATTTGAATTATTAGTCCGACTTTGCGTGACCACGTGGAAGAATCCGACCACGAGGCAAGCATGACCGGTCGACGCCATGTTGTATTATGTACGGAACCACTGTTGTTTAACCTATATGTATGCTTGCAGACCAGTGGCTGTACCCGAGAATGTTTATAATAGTATTATTTCTTTTTGTGTATAGTTAGCCACGATTTATATTTGTATATGTATAGGAAATTAGAGTGGAGATTCCAGTGGACCACGGACTTAGCAGAATGTTCGTCGCTTATGTATAGAGATGTGGAGCTATCACTGAGGGCTACTTTGGCCTTCAGTGAGACGCTCTGCACAGACCTATTATACAGGGTTGTGCAGAATTTCGTCTCATATGTTACAGACGAGCAGGCGGTATATCGTGAGCCCAACTCAGCAAACGACAACAACCACGTCGACGCGTACAGTTGGCTGCCAAGGCATCTACAGCATTGAGCGCAGATAGCCCAACCGTCGAACCACACAGTCAAAGACTCAACGACAACACAGCGTGTCGTAGAAGCGACCTCAACGCAGTTTCAACCCCACAGTTAAGTGCAACAAGAAACCATGCACTAAAACTCTGTATAAACAGGACCACAGTAGTCCATTCTTCAAGAACGCTGACCCTTTATGGCAGAAAGTAGCCAGTGCCCGATGAAGAAAAAGTAGCTGCCTAGACTATCAGCGATCGAACCATTCGCATTGACAATTGAACTTTTAAGTTAGATTCGTACATCAAAGATCGTGTATAGAGTAGAGGAAATAAAAGTGTCATTTTTACTGTTATCAAGTGGCTGGACTACATATGTTTCATAGCCATGTGAAAGCTAGTGTGACAGTGATCTTTTACCATTTTTTTATCTATCTCTGTACCCCAGCCTAAACACAGACCGAGCTAAACAAATAAATGTATTAAGTGAAGTCAAAGGGAGATTACTAGCGATCCCCATCGACTATGACGTGTGGGTAATAGCAGTCCATTGTGCAGAGCCCAGCAACAATAAAACCCCGTCACAATCATATTCTTGGACATTATTTATCATATTCTTGGACATTATCTATCATATTCTTATATAGATAGAAAAATGGTAAAAGATCACTGTCACACTAGCTTTCACATGGCTATGAAACATATGTAGTCCAGCCACTTGATAACAGTAAAAATTATCTATCATATTCATTATCTATCATATTCATTTATCAGTACAACTTATGTTAATCTGATGAATAAAAATTGATGCAACAACAACATATTCTTGGACATTATTTATCATATTCTTGGACATTATCTATCATATTCGACAGCACATGCTTTTTTTGTGTGTGCTATACATTACTAAATGTTTTGCTTTGAATGTTTGATTGGGTTGCATTAATTGTTTTTATTGTGTATTGCCGTTGAAATTAATTTATGTATGTTGTGTCTACCCATTCTCCCTTCCCTACCCTCCCTCCTCCCATTCCCCTTGTCGGTTAAAAAGCCTCCTTGGGATGAGACCCTGAATAAAACTTTAAACATTTGAAACCTTTAATTACTTGTCCGTATGGGGTGGATGGCAGAGGGGTGGCGGGAAGGGGGGGGGGGTAGTTGGGGGTGAACTGAAATAAAGACGGGTTCATCGTCATAAAGTGTGGCTGAGCCAGTTTGAGGCACACTCCATATTCTTCAAAATTCAAAGGGTTCAACTAGACTTAGCTATATATGGTCCATCGTAGTATTACAACCAGTGTGGCTTTAATAACCTGCATGCATTCTTTCGGGAGTATTTAAGATGAATTAAAAATGCAAAATCTGCCTCGTTGTTGACTCGTTTGTTCCCGGGTGATGTTAAAACAATCAATAGTAAGTTAATTCCTTTCGTTAGTAATTTTTAAAAAAAAAGCCTTTGTTTACATATGTTCATTTTGTTTCCATTTCACATCAACAGAAACTGCACTATACACAGAATCGCAGCGTTCGGACCAGAAATGTATATAGATACAGATGTGCAGGGAAATCTCTCGGTTAACCTTCGCTACAAGTTGTGGGTAGAAAACTTCACAGTGCGCCACATTTCTACTTGTACATTCCTTGTTTGTTGGAACATTTTGCTCAAATTATCAGTGCCCTAGCAATGACACTCTGCATTTTAAATAAACAAAACTTTTGAATAAAAAGTTATTAAGGTGTAAATGTATTTACCCTTATTTACACGTCGTGGGCAGAAAACTATTCAAAGCAAGTAAAAAAAAAAGAATATTTCAATTTTGTAGGTAGAAAACTTCACATATATTCTGATGCACAGAATCTCTCAATTCATTTTTCTGATCTTTTCTGATATTTTTAATCACTGAAGAAGGGCGTAGCCCGAAAGTCTATGATTTTATATTTTTCTTGGTGTTTTTTGTGTATTTTGTTTCTGATTTATTTAAATTCATTTTTCTGATCAAGATGGAAGACATCAAGGCAGCATTCATGTGTGTGTGTGTGTGTGTGTGTATGCGTGTGTCAGTCCGTTCGTCCGTTTGCCAGTCTATGTGTGTTAATGAACCTGTACCTTGTCAGAGAGGCTCTAGTCACATTATATTGCATTTTGCAACAATGAAAAATTGCTCCAAGTGCATGATCATAAACATGTTTCTTTGCCTTAAAAATGTCCCTGTTATAATGAAAAACCTATATATTTAAAAGAATGAACAATTTCACTAGATTCAGAACCCAAAGTAAAATTATGTTTTGTTTTTCTGTTCAGATTAAAAATCATTATCTTTGATTTTGAAACACTAAGTTCTAATTTCCATTTTAAACAATACTGAAATAAAACATCAAGTGCTTTTATTAAAACAGTTCTTTGATTCTGATGAAATAATAGTATCATCTGCATAGAGTAAAACCAATACACTTAAGTGTGAATCAATATTTTCAGCATTATTTCTACTCTTCTGTAAAATGTTGACCGGTTCACAGCAATTATTTTAAAATAGCGTCCTAACGCCAGAAATCCTGGCCTTTATGTATGATTGAATGATGGGTTCAAATGTCGTTAGAAATGAAAGTACTTTCTATATAATTACCAAAATATTATCACGATGGAAAGAGCATGAAGGATAGAAAAATCGGTAGTTCCAAAAAAATGGTTCTAAAACAAGGTACTTGCACACTTACGAAGTAGAAATTGCAAGAAGAAAAACAGATGTCCTCTGAATGTATCAACAATAACATGCACGTGTTACACTGGTGGTTTTTTTTTAAAATCAGTAATTGATTCAGCCCCGATGCTTGAATCCTGATAAGTGTTACTCAGATTCGTTTATCCCCGCAACCTTTTTACTCAGGAACAATGCAGGAGTCGTCGTATGAAGTACTCTCTCCAACACTCTTCAACATCTTCCTAGAGTGCATCATGTCAGATGCCCTTGCAGATCACGAAGGTACAGTCAGCATAGGGGGAAGAGCCATCTCCAACCTTCGTATTGCGGATGACATTGATGGATTGGCTGGAGAGGAACAAGAACTTGAATAGCTGGTACAGTGGCTTGCCACCTCCTCCAGAGCCTATGGAATGGAAATAAGTGCAGAGAAGACCAAAATAATGACCAACAACACCAATGGCATCAACACGGACATCAAAGTTCAAGGCCAATCCCTGAACACAGTGCATAGCTTCAAATATTTAGGAGCCATTGTATCAGACAATGGGTCTTGACAGTAAGTCCTCTCCAGGATCGCACAAACAACTGCTGCCCTGGCGAGGTTGAAGCCAATTTGGAAAGTCTACATCCCAAGGTAGGACTGCTGCGCTCCCTTGTCATCTCCATCTTCCTATACGCTTGCGAAACATGGACCCTCACAGTAGATCTACAACGAAGAATACAAAGCATGGAGACGAGGTGCTACAGAAGACTTCTGGGCATTTTCTATATCTAGCACATCAACAACGACGAAGTCAGACAGACCATCACACAAGCCATTGGACAACACGATGACCTGCTCACAGTGGTGAAAAAACGAAACCTCCGATGGTGTGGCCATGTCACCAGATCATCAGGTTTTGCAAAGACCATCCTGCAAGGCACAGTGCAAGGAGGTAGAAGAAGAGGGAGACCGAAAAAGGTGTGGGGGAAACAACATTCAAGAATGGACTGGTTTGACACTGAGCGAAACCATCATGGTTGCTGAGGACAAGGAAAGATGGAGTACGCTGGTTAAGCGATCGTCTGTGGTGCCCCTACGACCTCAGAGTTTCGGGATAGGATAGGATAGGATAGGATAAGTTCGGTTTTGGTATATTAGGAGCATAGCAGAAAATGTGTACGTCTATATGCGAAAGTGTCGTGTGACTATAATCTACAAACAAACAAACAATGTGTACGTTTCAAATGAGAACGTTTCTAGTATACAGGACAATGTTTTTAGTCCAGGTTTTAGAACATTTTCAGTACAAGTAAATATCTTAATACATAGAAAACACATCTTCAGATTTGGTTTGTTTCCAGTACATCCAAATAAAATTGGTAATATTCCAACAATATACTAACTGTTCAATTAGCACATAATTGGGTTATGTTCGGTACATGAAAATGGATTTGGTTTAAAATTAGTGTACCATTAGTATACTTTCAGTATTTTGCAGCGTATTGACATTGTGCCAATTTTTGTAAGGGTGTCCTCTTTTGTTTCTGTCGTCTTCCAGCGAACCAAGCGGTTGGCTTTGCAATATTCCTCGGTTATCTTTGAGTTGGAGTGTTTGGGTCCTTTCAACACTCAGCGCCTATCACAAAGGTCGACATCTCACCAGTGACCAAGGGTTGAATCTTTTTTCTCTATCCACCCACGATCTCCTCTGCTTTCTCTCGGGCTGCTTTGCTAATGCTGTTTGTCAGTTCATTTACATCACTGTTTACCAGGTTTAGGGCTGCAAATCTTCCACCTAACTGAGCTTAGAAAACTGCTTCCAATTCAGGATCTGCGAGCTTGTCAAAGTTGAGCTTGATTCTTGGGATGGCTGCCTGAAAATTCATCTTTAGCTTCAAAACCAATAACACCAGGTCATGGACACTCTCGGTGTCAGCTCTTGGTTAAGTCTGGTGTTTGCCTTGTTGATGCTTGACTTGAACCGAAATGGCGCCAGATTGAAGTGGATCTGGTTATGGACATGCCCGTTTGGGGCACGCCATTTAGTTCTTCTTGACAGGTTGTGCGGGAACAGAGTGTTCGTAATGGTGAGCCTGTGACTTTTGCAACTCTAGGACCATCAGCCCTCTGTCATTTGTCTCACCGACGCCATTCGCATTGGCCTTACCAAATAGGTTTGAATAATTTATGCCAGGCAGTCTGCGGAATATCGACTTAATTAGGAGAATCATTATTCACTGCTATCACATTGTCAGCTAGTTTACCCCTTTTCCCCTCTCCCCTTTGTGGGATTGTAATTTTTTACCTGAATTTTTTTTTTAAACTTCATTGTCCATTTTTATAGAAAATTCTGGGCCGCAACCTGTGGCGCACCCAAACCCAACCTAATGTTTGTTTGCATATTGTGCTTTTTTTTACAATTTTGCTGGGGGAGCAAGCCGGAGTACCCGGAGAAAACCCTCAAGACGTTGGCCGAGTCTAAAGAAAATAATATTCGGAGAAACATAAGCCAAGATACTGGATCGATCCCACATCTGTTAGGCACCATCGGTTTCTAACCTGTGGACTAGGCAAGTTAGTCCCGCCTTAGACAACTCGGCCACAACGCTCCTTTTTTGTTTGGTGTCTATGTTAAAGTGGGTGAAACATGTCAGCGTGTATGTGGGTACAGTTCGCCGGATTTTGAGCCCAATTGGTAATTTTGTGGAAAAGCGCATATGTAGCATCCATGATGATGATGATGATGATGATGATGATGACGATTATTATTATTATTATTATTATTATTATTATTATTATTATTATTATTATTATTATTATTATTATTATTATTATTATTAAAAGCCGGATCACGTTGCATGCCATTACCTGATTTGGACGAATAAAAGTCGGATATTGGGTCACCGTTCTCATTCATTAGTACATACATAATAGGCTAAAGGGGTACATAATCGTCCCACCTAGTTCTCAGCTGTTTGTGTTTGAGAAGAAGAAGAGAAGGAGAAGAAAATCGAAGAGGAAGAGGAGGATAAAAAATGAGAAGAAAAAAAAACAAACGAATGAAATACAGACAGAAGAAGAAGAAGAAGAAGATCAACAACAACAACAACAACAACTACTACTACTACTACTACTACTACTACTACTACTACTACTACCACTACTACTACTACTACTACTACTACTACTACTACTACGATAGGAGAAGAACAAGAAACACAATAGCAACGAAAGCAGCAAAAGTGTACCATGAAGTAGGTGAAGAACAACGAAGGAAATGAAATGTTATAAAAGAAAGAAAGAAGAGAAATAAATACTTAAGAGGAGGACCAGACGTTAAGAGGTCATGTTGCACCATCCTGCACAATTTTCTGCATTCTGCTATATCGGTGTTAATTTACACGACGGTGCGAATCAAATGAGCAACAATATTATCTGACTTTTCATGTCAAGGTTTAGCTTTTAGCAAAAGACAAGGTACTGGAGTTTTATGGTTGCTTTGAAGGAGTCATATAACATTTCCAGAGAAATCGGGTACAATATCACTTACACAAAGTAAGGTAACCAAGAGTAAACTGCCACAAACTGTAACACCCACCAATATCAACACGGCAGACGGGAAGCACCATCCCAAGGAAGAGGGGGTAGGGACTTAAATCAACACTGAACCACCAGAGCTGTCATACTACTAAGATGGTCAGTGAAAACAAATTACCACTTTTATCTTGTCCACCACGGAATTAGCGGGACACGCACTTTTTCAGGAGCAGACAACGGAAATGGCCACGATCTCGTGATGATGTCCTTCCGGCTCCACTTGAAGAGAGTAAACACAGCAAAGTGCATCAGACTGAAGTTCGACCTGGACAAACTGCAAGACCCGGAAATAATCCAAGCCACAATTGGAGGGAAATTTGCACCACTGCTCATTTTGGGAGCTGGTGAAGTAGATATCAACACTATGACCACCAACGTCAACTCATCTGTGACAGATGCCGCCACTGAGATCCTTGGCAAGCACCGCCCAAAGAAGAAACCGTGGATAACACTTGAACTTTTGGACCAGTTTGATAAACGAAGAGAGGTGAAAAAGAAAAAGAAAACCTTACAGGGAGCTGATGCCTACCGAAAAATCAACAATGACATCCGAAAAGGCATGTGCACAGCAAAGGAGAACTGAATAGAAGAGCAATGCCAAAAAATAGAGAACAGTCTAAACTAAGAACAACAGGGAAAAAGGCTACCAGACCGCGAAGCGGCTGACAAGTGTTAAAACAGCCCAAAATCTCCACGATTCAAAGCAAGTCTGGCATATGCCTAACAGAAGAAAAGGAAGCCTTGGATGGACAGAAAACTGCTCTGACCTTTACAACCACAAACCAAACGGAGACCCATCAGTTCTAGCATGTCCCCAGAACAGAGAAGAGGAATAAACCCTCCTAATTCTCCGAGAAGAAGTTGAGGCAGCAGTGCAATCGCTAAATGGGAAGTCAGCGGGACAATAATACCCGCGGAATTGCTGCAAGCCGGAGGTTAAGCAATGATTGACGCCCTCATCATTATCTGTAACAAGATCTGGCAGAGTGAAGAGTGGCCTACATCATGGACCCAGTCTATTGTCATCACTCTTCCCAAAAAGGTAACCTTCAGGAGTGTGAAAATTATCGCACCATCAACCTCAACAGCCATCCCAGCAAGGTCCTCCTGAAAATAATACTGAACAGGTTAAACCTCAAGCTGAACAAATCATAGCTGAAGAACAAGCAGGATTCAGGACAGGGCGAAGTATCACTGATCAGATTTTCAACCTTTGAATAATCTGCGATAAATACCTACAGCACCAACAACATCTGTATCATATGTTTGTAGACTTCAAGAAAGCATTTGACCGAGTCTGGCATGCAGCTCTGTGGGCAGCCATGAGAGAGTACAACATCAGTCCTAAAATTATTGAAGTCATCACCAGTGCAGTCCTGCACAACGCCATCGGGAACTGGTTCAGAACAACAATCGGTGTGCGTCAAGGATGCCTACTTTCTCCACCACTCTTCAACATCTTCCTAAAACGCATCATGCCATATGCCTTTGCAGCGCACGAAGGCACAGTCAGCATAAAGGGTAGAGCAATCTCCAACCTCCGTTTTGCGGTTGATATTGATGGATTGGCTGGGGAGGAACAACAACTTGAACAGCTTGTACAGAGGCTTGACACTACCTCCAAAGCCTATGGAATGGAAATAAGTGCAGAGAAGACCAAAATGATGACCAACAACACCAAAGGCATCAACATGGATATCAAAGTCCAAGGCCAATCCCTGAACACAGTGCATAGCTTCAAATATTTAGGAGCCATTTTATCAGACAATGGGTCCCGACAGGAAGTCCTCTCCAGGATCGCACAAATAACTGCTGCCCTGACAAGGTTGAAGCCCATTTGGAAAGACAGGCCCAGTGTACATTCAAAGGTAAGGCTGCTGCGCTCCCTTGTTATCTCCATCTTCCTATACTCTTGCGAAACATGGATCATCACAGCAGATCTACAACGAAGAATAAAAAGCATGGAGGTGAGGTGCTACAGAAGACTTCTGAGCATTTCCCATACCCAGCACATCATCAACGACGAAGTCCGACATCAGACCATCACACAAGCCATTAGCCATTGGACAACATGATAACATGCTCACAGTGGTGAAGAAACGGAAACTCCGATGGTATGGCCACGCCACCAGAGCATCATACCCTTGCAAAACCCATCCTGCAAAGCACAGTGCAAGGTGGCAGAAGAAGAGGGAGACAGAAAAAGAGGAGGGAAGACAACATTCGAGAATGGACTGGTTTGACACTGAACGAAGCCATGAGGGTTGCTGAGAACAGAGAAAGATGGAGTTCGCTGGTTAAACGATCATCTGTGGTGCACCAATGACCTTTGAGTTACGGGATAGGATAGGATAGGACCACGGGATTGGAAACTGGGTCATCAGCGTGTCAGACAAAGGCTTTCCACAACGTAATCTTATTGAGCTACAGCTGTGGGTCACAACAAACAGGAACCTTACACAAATGTGGTTTCCACTCTCATAGGATCTGTCCACGGTTTTTATTTAGAATTTATTTTTTTAATAAAAATAATAAAATAAATATATCCATTATTTATTGTTTTATCTCTTAATTTCAGATATTATTACAATTCCGTATACGTTGATCTTAACTCCGTTTGTTTGTTTTGCTGTTGTTTTATTAAGTTTGCCGTCGCTGCTGTTATTGTTACCGTAATGACAGTATTGATGGTGGTGGTGGTGTTGATGGTGTGTGTGTGTGACACAGACAAAAAATATTTTTATAAAATTTAGTTAAGTTGTGTTAAATAGTATGGAAATGGCTGTTCACAAAGGTCCTTAACAGCATCAAGCAACATTACCAACAACGAAGATTATTCACGATCATAAAGATGATCTTTAATGAACATCCCTGTTTACTAATTCCTCTTGATAAGGAGGACTGGAGAGGGTGTGTGTGTGTGAGATAGAGAGAGAGAGAGAGAGAGAGAGAGAGAGAGAGAGAGAGAGAGAGAGAGAGAGAGAGAGAGAGAGAGAAATAGGTCCTCTGTTACTTCGTCCCTCGTTCGCCCATCCCTCCGCACGCCAATACACCACTACACCCCAAATCCTCCCCCTCCCCCCACTAATCTCTCCCCCTTTTCTTCACCCCTTTCACCTCCGATTCCCTGACAGGTTGAGGAACGAAACGGATAGATAGGTTATAGACGTTTTATACTTTTAACTGCGAAAGGTAAAAGTTAAAAGATACTGGACATTTCTGTGGTGATTTGTGTGTACACACAAAACAATAACTACCTGCATATTGTTAGTGAGATAGGCAATAGGGATATTTTGTTGTTGTTGGTGTTGGGGTGGGTGGGCAAGGGGATGGGGTGGGGTATTCACAAAATCGGAAAGTTGTGTAGAACTCTATAAAGCCTATCAGTTTGTATGTGTGCTGACTACTAATGTGTTTGTCATTTGGTCTATTTTTGTTCCATACATGCACATTCTGCAGAAGGGATAGACAGCATTAACCTCTTGAGTCTTAAGGAAAGATTTACAGGCTTGGAAAGTTGGCAGCTGTAGGGGCAATACAGCTTTGAAGAACACTCCAAGTCGTGAAGATTTTTTTTTTTTAGCTTTTATTACTTTTTTCTAAAGGGAGCAAATACACCAGGCCATAAAAGCAGTCGTTTTTTTCCCCCTCGATCCATCAATGATAAGTTGCAAAGTAAATTAGTAACAGGGAGAGAGAGCTGTGTCATTCTGCTTATACTATATCGTGGACTTCGGTAAAGAGTAAAGGTAACTAAACTCATCCTTAAATGGCAGCTGATGTCTGCATTAGCCAAGTGTCCTGCAAACAATAAATCAGGTATGTAGATTAATATTTAAGTGATATTGTACTTGCTGGGCCCTCCTGAAAATAATACTCAACAGGTTGAAACCCCAAGCTGAACACATCATAGCTGAAGAACACGCGGGATTCTGGGCAGGGCTAAGTATCACTGAACAGATTTTCAATCTCAGAATAATCTGCGAGGAATACCTGCAGCACCAACAACATCTATATCATGTGTTTGTAGACTTCAAGAAAGCGTTTGACCGAGTCTGGCATGCAGCTCTGTGGGCAACAATGAGAGTGTACAATGTCAGCCCTAAAATTAAAGAAGTCATCAAAGCCTGTATGGCAAGGCTACCAGTGCAGTCTTCCACAATAGCCCCATCGGAAAATAATTCAGAACAACAATCGGTGTGCGTCATGGATGCCTACTCTCTCCACCACTTTTTAACATCTTCCTAGAGCGCATCATGTCATATGCCCTTGCAGATCACGAAAGCACAGTCAGCATGACATTGATGGATTGGCTGGAATGATGGATTGGCTGGAGAGGAACAAGAATTCGAACAGCTGGTACAATACAATACAAGGTTATTGCTTTAGGTCCAGCGGCGAACAGCTGGTACAGAGCTGACACCACCTCTAGAGCCTTTAGAATGGAAATAAGTGCAGAGAAGACCAAATTGTTGACCAACAACACCAATTGCATCAACACTGACATCAAAGTCCAAGGCCAGTCCCTCAGCAAGGTGCATAGCTTCAAATATTTAGGAGTCATTGTATTAGGGAATGGGTCCCGACAGGAAGTCCTCTCCAGGATCGCATAAACAACTGCAGTCCTCCACAATAGCGCCATCGGAAACTAATTTAGAACAACAATCGGTGTGAGTCGTGGATGCCTACTCTCTCCACCACTCTTTAACATCTTCCTAGAGCGCATCATGCCATATGCCCTTGCAGATCACGAGGGCACAGTCAGCATAAGGGGTCGAGCAATCTCTAACCTCCGTTTTTCGGATGACATTGATGGATTGGCTGGAGAGGATCAAGAACTTGAACAGCTGGTACAGAGGCCTGACACCACCCTTAGAGCCTTTAGAATGGAAATAATTGCAAAGAAGACCAAAATGATGACCAACAACACCAAAGGCATCAACATGGACATCAAAGTCCAAGGTCAATCCCTAAACACAGCGCATAGTTTCAAATATTTAGGAGCCATTGTATCAGACAATGGGTCCCGACAGGAAGTCCTCTCCAGGATCGCAGAAACAACTGCTGTCCTGACAAGGTTGAAGCCCATTTCCAAGGTAATGCGCTTTCTTGTCATCTCCATCTTCCTATGCGCTTGCGAAACATAAAGATGAGGTGCTACAGAAGACTTCTTGTCATTTCCTATACCCAGCACATCTCCAACAACGAAATCCGACAGACCATAACACAGGCCATTGGACAACACGATGGCATGCAAACAGTGGTGAAGAAACGGAAACTTATGGCCACATCACCAGAGCATCAGGCCTTGCAAAGACCTACTGCCAGGCACGGTGCAAGGAGGCAGATGAAGAGGGAGACCAAAAAAGAGGCGGGATGACAACATTCGAGAATGGACTGGCTTGACCATGGGCGAAGCCACGAGGGTTGTTGAGGACAGAGAAAGATGGAGTACGCTTGTTAAACGATCATCTGTGGTGCCCCTACGACCTTTACGGGATAGGATATGATATTGTACTGTCCGGATTAGTCGAAAAAAAACACACTTGAAGTTGTGAAAAAATGCTTTTGACATGCATACTCTGCTATGTCCTTACAAAACGCCTAAAGCTTATTCTCATAAATTAATTACGTCTGCTAGCATTTATTAATGACGTGTATTTGTATTGGTATTGTTGTAGTTTAGATACACTTTGCAGTGGACAAAACAAACAAAAGTGTAAAATACCCAAGTAGACACCCTCGCGACGGGTACGTTCACCCTGCTAGCTATTTTATCTACTCCAAGATGACATCACACAAAATATGAAAACAATTTTTAGTTTTAGATTTATAGTATCTTGAAGTTCTAATAGCAAACGAAGTTAAAACCAAATCCGTCCATTATTTTCTGACAAATAAGCGTTACAGACACATACAAGAGTGTGTACATAGCCCCATCCAGACTATGCCTGGCGGGGTAATAAAATACTATTTTATCTATCTAATCCCTCAGCCTGTCAGGCTCTATGGAGCCATGAGGAAAACTGTCGCAGAGAGTGTTCGCCACTTCCTTCTGCGTGACATGTCCAGCGCCGTTTACGTTTTGACGTCATCTGTCCAGTTTTGGTTTTTTGCCTTCCTCTGCACCTGCCTCCTTCCACTGTTTTTTGCATAATGGTTTTTACAAGGGTGTCGTGCCGCGTGACCTAGCTTTCTCCTCTTCACGGCGGTAAGGAGTTGTGCCTGACGTACTTGTTGGTCTTGTGTTTGTAGCAGACTATTTGCAGCATTCTGCGGTAGCGATTCATTTTAAAAGCTAGAATACGTTTTCCAGTTCTGCTGACGAGGTCCAGGTCTCAAAGTCATACAGCAGAACTGACAGAACCAAAGCCCTGAAGAGATTTATCTTCGTGCAGAAACGTATTTTCCTGCTCTTCCAGACTTTATTCAGTCCTGCCACTGCAAAACTGATCTTGACCTCTGTAGACGACCTGCCATCTCTTGTTATAAAGGACTCCATCTTTTTCCAGCTTCTCTCCATTCATGGTGATGTTGGCGGTATTGTCCCTGTGGCTGTTCACTGTACTATTTATCGCTTTGGTTATATGATGAGACGAGCAGATGAGAAAGGCGTAAACAGAGAGGCAACAATTCAGGCTAGAGTGTCCAAGATTTATTCCATCCACAACCATCGGTTTTCCCTCTTGCCCCTGACGTCACTTCTCTATTACGTACACCAAGATGACATCATGTGTATTAGAATTACAGTCCAAGTGATTACCATACAACTCCCCTTTCAGAAGCCTACTGGAGAACAACATAGATTATTACATTTCGACTGTATAATTCTCGATGCTGATTTCTCTTGTTCTAGATTTTTTTTTTTTTTTTTTTTTTTAAGTAAAGAACTAAATGAAGAAAATGTCTTCTATAGGACTTGAAAAATGTGCATCACTGAAAGGATTTAGTGTGTGACAAAACATTGCCTTATTTATGCAGTGTAAATATTGAAACACAAAGTGAATTAAGGTTTTGTAAGCACACATGTGTAAGTAAAGAAGTTGCATGTCTCTCTGCGAACGTATTAGATGTCTGTTTATAAATCAAGCTTGACAGGCGGACGAACAACTCTGCCTGATCTTGTTGTTTGCCCGGATAGTTTGTCCTTTGGCTGAATTTGTGAGGAATTCTTTGGTGTTGGAGCCTTCTGTGTTCGCGGAGGTGTGTGCGCTTGTTGACGTGTGTCAATTTGGGTAGTCTTGGGGAGGTGACCTGCTGTTGTCGCTGGCGGTGTTGGCAGTGCGTTGTCAGTTGAGGTTGTCCTTTCTGTAGGAATGATGTGAGATCTGTTGCGACGTATCTGACCGTGATTGGTCGAGATGATGTACGATCTAGGGTTATGATGCTGAGCTGCCACTGTGCCGGCTCGGTCGAGATCTCTTATGTAGACTTGACTACCGGGTTTCAGTTGTGTAGCGTCTTTAGTTGCGTGTCGTGTATTGTAGTGTAGACGTTGTTTTTCTTTGAGTATAGCTTCTCGCTCCTGGATGAGGGTGTGATTTGGGGTGTGTTGGGCGAGTTTAGAGGGAATGATGGGAATCTTAGTTTTGAGGATTCTTCCCATCAAGAGTTCACATGGGGATGAGCCATTTGAGAGTGGAGTGGCTCGGTATAGGAGTAGAGCTGCATACGGATCTTTGGCCTTTTTTAGTGTTTTCTTGAGGGTTTGGACAGCTTTTTCAGCTTCACCGTTACTCTGAGGATAGTGAGGTGAACTGGTGGTATGCGTGAATCCATATTCAGCTGCAAAACTGCGGAATTCAGCACTGGCGAATTGGGGGCCATTGTCTGAAATTACAACATCTGGTATGCCATGAACCGCAAAAATGCTCTTGATCTGAGTGATAGTGCGGGTGCTGGTGATAGTGTCTAGGGGTCGGAACTCAATCCATCTGGAATAGTAATCAACTACAATCAGGAACATTTTGCCTTTGAGCTCGAAGAGGTCCATACCGACTCTTGACCAGGGTCGGTCTGGGAGTGATGATGGTAGCATCGGTTCCTTTTTTATCGATTGATGGATTTTGCAGATGTGACAGTTGTTGACAGTCTCCTCGATCTGTTGTGAAATGTATGGCCACCAAACGCAGGTTGATGCCAAAGCACGTGTTTTTGAAATGCCCATATGTCCCTCATGTAGTTTATCTAGAATGTCTATTCGTAGTGTTCTTGGGACAACGATTCTGTCGTCGTATAGTAGCATGTCATCAACCAGTGTCAGGTGATGTCTGTTGATCCAGTACTGTTTGAGTAAAGGTGACTCCGGTAGGAAATCTGGCCACCCAGTGTGGCAGTAGTTGCGAACTTGTGACGTCTCTGGATCCGACTTTTGTTCAGCACAGATTTCTTGAAGCTTCAGAGATGAAGCTGACAAGATCTCCATGCACTGGCGAGTGTGCTCTATAGTATCATCAACAAGATTAATGTCCTTTTCAGTTGGTTGAGATGCCGGAGCTCGAGAGAGAGCATCCGCTGTGGTCTGATTCTTGCCACTGACATGAACCATCTTGACCGTGAATCTCATCATTCGGAGCCGAAATCGTTGAATGCGTGGTGGAACTTTGTGAAGCTCAGTGGTGCTGAGGAGTGTGACCAATGGTTTATGATCTGTCTCCACCGTGAGTTCGAGTCCCAGGACGTATTCAGCTAGACGTTCACATGCCCAAGTCACAGATAGGGCCTCTTTTTCAATGACCGCGTAGTTGTGCTCAGCTGGGGATAATGAACGGGAGATGAAACAGACTGGTCTTCGTTGACCATCCTCTTGTATCTGGTATAGGACCGCGCCGATACCTTCGTTAGATGCATCTGCAGCTATGATGGTGGGGCGAGTGGGGTTATAGTGTGCTAGTACTGGAGGTGATAGCAGCATTTCTTTAGCTTTTTCAAAAGCTAGCTTTTGTGGATCTTCCCAGATCCACATGTTGTCCTTCTGGAGAAGTGCACGTAGAGGTGCAGTGTGGTGAGCCAAATTGGGTGTGAATTTAGCGAGCTGGTTGAGCATGCCCAAGAATCTCTGGAGCTCTTCCACGTTAGAGGGTGGTGGGAAGCTGGTGATGGCTTCCACCTTGGTCGGGTCAACGTGAATACCTGTGGCGTCAATGATGTGGCCTAAGAAGCGTACCGAAGATTTTGAGAATTCACACTTGTCATTGAGTGTAAGTCCTGCTTCTTGGCATTTCTGCATGACTGCTCTGACGCGTTTGTCATGTGTATCCTGATCTGCCGCATGGACCAGAATGTCATCCATGTGACATATGATGCCTTCAGGGTCGCCCAGGATACCGGAGATCGTTCGTTGAAATACTTCGCTGGCTGAAGAAATACCGAAAGGGAGACGATTGAAGCAGTATCTCCCAAAGGGTGTGACGAAGGTTGTCAACAGCTTGGATTCTTCTGAAAGCGGTATCTGCCAGAATCCGCTTTTGGCATCCAGTTTGGTGAAGATTTTGCTGTTGGCTAGCATAGCGAGACTCTGGTCCACTGATGCCATGGGATGAATCTCACGCTGTACAGACTTATTCAGGTGAGTAAGATCAACACAGATGCGAACGGCTCCATCTGATTTTGGAACGACGACGATGCCGGAGCACCAACTGGTGGGCTCCGAGACTGGTGTAATGATCCCCTGTGCCTCCATGCGCTCAATTTCCCTTTTTACTTTATCTATAAGGGGGTGAGGCACTTTGCGTGGTGTGTAGATGCATACTGGATGAGCATCAGGTTTGATTTTGATCGTGTATGTTGTCTTGAGCATCCCGATGCCTTTGAAAAGTGCTGGGTATTCAGCTCTGAAGTCTGGGATGGAATCAACACCGTCGATGCGCTGAATTATGCCCAGGCCTGTACATGCAGAACGGCCCAGTAGTGCCATTGTTTGGCCTTTGATGACGTATAGTGTTTCAATCAATGACCTACCTTTATACTCAAGTTTTGCCTGTGTGGAACCAAGTACTGTGAGAGTAGTGTCCCCTGGCCCTTTGAGTCGCTTTGTAGTGTGTTTGAGAAAACAGAAATGAGCATTAGCCCACCTCTCCCCAATGACTGATACTGCTGCCCCAGTATCAAGCTTGAACATGATGGGTTCACCTTCGACGGAGATCTGTGCCGTCCAGGTGCTGTCATCATTGATATTGTATATGTGTCCAAGGAATTCATCCTCTTCCTCTTCGCTGTCACACTCTGACAATTCATTGAGATGTCGTTGAGGAGCGCGAGAGCGACAGACCGTCTTATAATGTCCCTTCTTCTTACAGTGTGTACATATTGCCTGACGGGCAGGACATTTATCTCTAGGATGGGACTCAAACCCACAGTACTGGCACTTGTGGGACACCTGGTCTGATATTGGGTATTTGGCAGTGTTCTGTTTGTAGTCATTCTGGCGCTTATCTCCTCTAAATTGTGGGGGAGGTAAACGGCGATGTTTGTTGATAACGTTATTGACGTCTGCGGCCGCCCGCAGTAGTGGTTGTCCTTCTTTGCGTGATTCAGCTTGTCGTGAAAGCTGCATAGCTTGTTCTAAAGTTAGCTCCGGTTTAGCTTGAAGATCTTTAGAAAGATCGTCATCTGTAACCCCGACTACGATCCTATCTCTGATCAGTTGGTCACGAAGGGTACCATATTCGCAATCCTCTGCCAGCTTGTGAAGTTCTTGAATGAAAACATCTATTAGTTCCCCATCCTTTTGTCGTCTGGTGTTAAACTTCGCTCTTGCGATTATCACGTTTTTTCTGGAACCAAAATGTCCGTCAAAAGCCTTCATCAGATCTGGGAATGTGATCATGCTTTCATCTACTGGTCTTCCTTCTATTGTAATGGTTGACAAAATGTCATCTGCCACTTCTCCCATACTGTATAAGAATGTACTCACACAGTCATCGTCCGCTAGAGCGGAGCATGTCTTGAATCGGAGGAACCGTTGTTTCCATGTTTGCCAGTGTTCGGGCCTACCATCAAACGGTTTTGGAAGGGGAACATGAACATTGTGTCGACGAACCATTTGTTGCGGTATCTGTTCACGTGGTGGATCCATGATCCCGACGTTGCCACCATGTACTATTTATCGCTTTGGTTATATGATGAGACGAGCAGATGAGAAAGGCGTAAACAGAGAGGCAACAATTCAGGCTAGAGTGTCCAAGATTTATTCCATCCACAACCATCGGTTTTCCCTCTTGCCCCTGACGTCACTTCTCTATTACGTACACCAAGATGACATCATGTGTATTAGAATTACAGTCCAAGTGATTACCATACATTCACCATCACCTTGCTCATTTCTGAGCTGACCTTCATGCCATAGGCGCCCGAGCGGTCAACACGTTTGTCTGTCAGTTTCTCCTCACTGCCTCCCATTAGGTCAATATCATCTGCGAACAGCAGGTTGCTCAGTGATGGTAGTGGGGGAGTTCAGGAGGGTTTCTTCTATGATTTTTTCGAGGAACACGTTCAAGAGGGGAAGGGGACAGAAGACATCCTTGACAGACGCCCACTGTATTCTGGAAGAGTTCTCCCGTCTGGCGATTAATGAAAACAGCATTGTTCTATAGTGCTTCTTTTGACTGAACTAACCCCTTTTCTGTATTAAAGAGCCGAAGGGCGTGCCACAGCCCTTTGTGCTAGACTCTAGCAAAAGCCTTTTTTTAAGTCAATGAAGTTGTAATAGATTTCATTTTGATGCTAAGAGGTTTTCAATGACAATACGGCAGTTGCAGATTTGTTCTACCGCGCTTTTTCCTGGTCAGAAACCTGCCTGTTTCTCTGCATCTCTTCGGCCTGCGGCTTTGAAAGGTTCAATATGATTTTCAGCATGGTCTTACTTGGGTGACTAAGAGTGACTAAAGGGGCGGATGATTGTCCTGTAGTTCTTGCACTGTTTCAGATTGCCTTTCTTATTATTGACCGAACTCACTCTTGTTGCCATTCCTTATTTTCCCAGATTTTATGGCAGATTCGTCAAGACTCGTCATTTCTTCTCCTCCATGCTTTAGCAGTTCTGCTGGCATATAGTCAGGGCCTGGCGCTTTACCTATCTTTATGCTTTGAACTGGCTGTCCTGCACTCTCCCATCATCATCATCATCATCATCATCATCATCATCATCATCATCATCATCACCCATTCCAGCAAGGTCCTCCTGAAAATAATACTCAACAGATTGAAACCCCAAGCTGAGCAAATCATAGATGAAGAACAAGCAGGATTTAGGGCAGGGCGAAGTACCACTGAACAGATTTTCACCCTCAGAATAATCTGCGTGAAATACCTACAGCACCAACAACATCTGTATCATGTGTTTGTAAACTTCAAGAAAGTTCAAGTTCAAGACACTTTATTACCCAATGAATTCAAAATACATAGGATTTCGTTTTGGTGATGCGGTAAAACATTCAGTCCCTCTGCAACAACAAACAACCTTCCACTGGACATTAAAACATTAAAATACTCTAATAGAGAAAGTTATTTTAAGGAGTAAAGCACAGGCGCACGCCCACTCGCAACCCCCACACGCACACGCATACTCACGCATACCCGCATGGGTATCTAAATTAAAACGTAATGAGATAAAATACTTTAAAGAATCAGAATTGCACCACTAACACATTATCGCAACTAATAAATTGGCGTTTAAGTATAACACCTCATGCTATGTGGATAACTGAGGACACTGGTACCGAGAGGGCAGCCTCGGGGAAGAAGCTGCGTCTAAACCGGCTAGTTCTAACTTTTAGTGCTCTGAAGCGTTTGCCTGACGGGAGGAGCTCGAACAGATGGCTGGCTGGATGGGATGGGTCGCCAGTAGCCTAATGTTGCTGGCCCTTCTTGCCAAACGCGTGCTGTATAAGGACGCGAGGGATAATAAATCGCAACCTATGATTTTTGCCGCGCGTTTCACAATTCTTTCGAGTTGAAACTTCTCGCCCGAAGTGGCGCCTCCAAACCAGACTGTGATACTGAAGCACAGGATACTCTCAATCACGGCGCGATAGAAATGCGCGAGTATTGTCTGGTTAAGTCCGAGCTCTTCAAGCTGTCTCAAGAAGTGGAGGCGCTGCTGACACTTCCTGATAATGGACATGCTGTTATTGTCCCAAGACAGGTTGCTGGAAATGACCGTTCCAAGAAATTTAAATGAATCAACCTGTTCTACGCATTCACTGTTAATCATAAGAGGTGAGATTGTGCTTTTATTCCTGCGAAAGTCGATGACCATTTCTTTTGTTTTAGATACATTGAGCTCAAGGTTGTTATCGGAGCACCAGCCAACCAGCCGCCCGACCTCCTCGCGATATGCACTTTCATCTTCACCCGAAATGAGACCCTCTATTGTAGTGTCATCAGAGAACTTGACCACTAGCAGCGACGGATCTGACGACCCACAATCGTTTGTGAAAAGGGTAAATAAAAGCGGTGACAAAACACAACCGTGCGGAACCCCAGTATTTAGGACTCGAGAGCATGATGTGGCTTTATTGACTCTCACGACCTGTGGTCGGTCCAACAGAAAATCAAGGACCCAATGACAAATGGAGAGATGGACGTTCAACAGCGCCAGTTTATCAAACAGTTTATGAGGGATGATTGTATTAAAAGCAGAACTAAAATCAATAAACAGTACTCTAGCGTATGTACGCGAGTTCTCCAGATGTTGGAGGATGTGGTGGAGGCCCAGAGCGACAGCGTCCTCAACTGACCTGTTTGCTTGGTAGGCGAACTGGAGTGGGTCCCGAAGGTGAACCGTGCATGCCTTTAAGTAGGTGAGGACGAGTCGCTCAAAGACCTTCATGACCACAGAAGTGAGCGCTACAGGCCGGTAGTCATTGAGCTGGGTGACCTTTGACTTCTTGGGGACGGGGACAATGACGGATGATTTAAAGCATGCTGCTGCAGAGACGTGTTAAAAATATCAGTAAACACTGGGGCCAGCTGATCAGCGCATGTCCGAAGGGTAGAAGTGGACACTTTATCCGGTCCTGACGCCTTCCTCGTGTTTGACTGCGTCTGGCATGCAGCTCTGTGGGCAACCATGAGGGTGTACAACATCAGCCCAACATTATTGAAGTCACCAAAAACCTGTATGACAAGGCTACCAGCGCAGTCCTCCACAATAGCGCCATCTGGAACTGGTTCAGAACAACAATCGGCGTATGTCAAGGATGCCAACACTTTTCAACATCTTCCTTGAGCGCATCATGTCAGATGCCCTTGCAGATCACGAAGCCACAGTCAGCATAAGGGATAGATCATTCTCCAACCTCCGTTTCGCGGATGACATTGATGGATTGGCTGGATTGATGGATTGGCTGGAGAGGAACAGGAATTCGAACAAATGGTACAGAGTTGGCACCACCTCCAGAGCCTATGGAATGGAAATAAGTGCAAAGAAGACCAAACTGATGACCACCAACACCAACGGTATCAACACGGACATCAAAGTCCAAGGCCAATCCCTCAGCGCGGTGCATAGCTTCAGATATTTAGGAGCCATTGTATCAGACAATGGGTCCCGACAGGAAGTCCTTTACAGGATCGCACAAACAACTGCTGCCCTGACAAGGTTGGAGCCCATTTGGAAAGACAAGGCCATCAATATATGCTCCAAGGTAAGGCTGCTGCGCTCTCACTTGTCATCTCCATCTTCCTATATGCTTACGAAAAATGGACCCTCACAGCATACCTACAACGAAGAATACAAAGCATGGAGATGAGGTGCTACAGAAGACGTCTGGGCATTTCATATACCCAGCACATCACCAACAATGAAGTCCGACAGATCATCACACAAGCTATCGAACAACACGATGACATGCTCACAGTGGTGAAGAAACGGAAACTCCGATGATATAGCTACGTCACCAGAGCATCAGGCTTTGCAAAAACCATCCTGCAAGGTACGGTGCAAGGAGGCACAAGAAGAGGGGGAAAGAAAAACATTCGAGATAAGACTTGCTTGACACTGAGCGAAGAAATGAGGGTGGCTGTGAACTGAGTGTGACGGTGGGTTCTATTGTTGCTGGGCTCTGCACAATGGAATGCAATTACCCACTCGTCTTTCGTCTGCGGGGATCGGCTAGTTAGGTCGCCCTATGACTAATCTTAATACATTTATATGTTTGGCCCGGTCTGTGTGAGGATGGGGTTATAGAGATAGGGAGAAATGTGTAAAAGATTCACTGACACACTACCTCTCGCACGGCTATGAAACATAGGTAGTCCAGCCACTTGTTAACAGTAAATATCACACATCTATTTCCTCTACTCTATATCTAATTCTCTAATCACTAACTTAACTTAAATGTCCAAAACGTAATACAGCTAGGATTAACTTAACAGTTCAAAGTTCACTTCGAATGGTTCGTAGAATGGGCAGATCTTTGATGGATCTATTCTGCTACTTTCTCGATATTTGCTACTGTCTCATCACTGGGCTTTGTTCTTTTTGCCTAATGTTCGTTTTCTGGAAGAGTGGACTAACATACAGTCCCTATAGATCAGTGTCCGTGCACTTTTTCTATTGCACTTAGCTGTATCGTCGAGGTGCGGTGCTGTTTCCTCCTCTTCTCGATTGTTGACTACTGAGCTATCGGAGCTCAGTGCTCGATGCTCAAGTTGCAGGCCAAATGTCAGGGTTGACTCTCTATGGGGCCTATCTCCTGCCTCGGACCAACCCTGCTCGTCTGCAAAACATAAGACGAGTTTCTGCAACGCCTTGCTTGCAAAGGGATTGCAGAGCGTCTCACTGTTGGCTGTGGCAGAAACAGCCCTCAGTGAGATCGCGTCCACTTATACACATAAGAGACGAACAATCTTCTACGTCCGTGGTCCACTGGAATCTCCTACATAAATCCTATCAATATGCATCATGGTTCAAATAAACACAGGGAGAAGTAATTCATAATATACATCTTTTCCAGTGCAGCCACTGGTCTGCAATAATACGGATGTGAAAAACAACAGTGTTATAAACTGTGGAGTAGGCCTTGCCCTTTATATAAAATCCGAGCCATATATTATTATATTTTGTTTTTACATTGTATGTGCAGTATAGAATTGTGAATATATTGATTGTGTATACATTAACATGTATAGTTACATTCAAACTGTTAGGCTACCTTTACTGCTCAGCTGTGACAGTGTGTGTGGGTGCATGAACGCACTTAATGTGTATTTGTGTGTGCGCTTGCGAGAGAATTATTGCTTTTATTATTTTGTACAATAAACTAAAGAGGTGCGTTATATTAGTATAGTTTGTTTGGCTTTGTATATGTTATATAGAATTATGTATGTATTGATTTGCACTGATTTGTATTTATAGTTGCAATCGAACTGTTATGCGACTTTGAATGCTGCCACTGTGTTCATGTGTAAGAAAGTAACATTGCTTCTAATTCTATTATTTTCTCTTCTTTTTAATACTTTTTTATGTCATTAACAGTTACAGTACAGTATATAGCACTGTACATACAGTACAGGTATTTTTCTTTATGTTTCGACTTACGATGAAATCGGGTTACGGCGGGTCCAACGAACGGACCAACGTCGTAACGCGAGGACCCCCTGTATATCTTTGTAACAAAAGTTCAGTTTACACCACACAGCCCTATAGCTTTTGCTAGTTTAGTCAGTAGTAATACTTAGGTACTGGTAGTTTATAGCAGACGATTAAGGTATTACTGATGTGTACACACACTGCGAGCTTGACGCGAGCCGTGTAGTGACATCATCGCAGCATGCGTTAGATCGGGATTCTCATCCAATGAGAACACAGGTAGAATGGTTAGAACCAGTTCTGGCCGATTCAGGCAAAGCCAGGTAGAAAGTCAGTCGAGTTTGAAACGCTGAGCAGTACACAGTACTCTCTAACAGAATCTCTCCTGAGAAGATTAGACAGCAGTACTTGTTGAATATTCGAATTCAATCAAGTAGCCACGGCCTGACACTGTCAAACAGGTAAATGAACATAATTCTGTTTCATCGTGATGTATTTATATTATTGTTGAATTATGCTTGTGGAATTTGCTATGCATAGAATTGAATTGTTAGACCGACTTTGTGTGACCAAGTGGAAGAATCCGACCACGAGGCAAGCATGACCGGTCGACGCCATGTTGTATCCCTGACGGAACCACTGTTGTTTAACCTATATGTATGCTTGCAGACCAGTGGCTGTACCCGAGAATGTTTATAATAGTATTATTTCTTTATGTGTATAGTTAGCCACGATTTATATTTATATATGTATAGGAAATTAGAGTGGAGGTTCCAGTGGACCACAGAATGTTTGTCGCTTAGTTATAGAGATGTGGAGCTATCACTGAGGGCTACTTTGGGCTTCAGTGAGACGCTCTGCACAGACCTATTATACAGGGTTGTGCAGAATTTCGTCTCATATGTTACAGACGAGCAGGCGGTATATCGTGAACCCAACTCAGCAAAGGACAGAACCTAATCGACGCTTAGAGTTGGCTGCCGAGGCATCTACAGCATTGTGCGCAGATAGCCCACCCGTCGAACACAAGCCACGACAACACAGATTGTCCCGGAAGCGACCTCAACGCAGCGCTTCAACAACGAAGTTAAGTGCATCTTTGCTAAGTGCACTAAAACTCGGTATAAACAGGACCACAGTAGTCCACTCTTCAAAAACGCTGACCCTTAAGGCAGAAAGTAGCCAGTGCCCGATGAAGAAAAAGTAGCTGCCTAGATTATCAGCGAGCGAACCAGTCGCATTGACAATTGAACTTTTAAGTTAGATTTGTACTTCGAAGATCGTGTATAGATTAGAGGAAATAAATGAGTGATTTTTACTGTTATCAAGTGGCTGGACTACATAATCATAGCCGTGTGAAAGCTAGTGTGACAGTGATCTTTTACCATTTTTCTATCTATCTCTGTACCCCAGCCTAAACACAGACCGAGCTAAACAAATAAATGTATTAAGTTAAGTCAAAGGGAGATAACTAGCTATCCCCATCGACTAAGACGAGGAGGTGATAGCAGTCCATTGTGCAGAGCCCAGCAGCAATAGAACCCCCGTCACAATCGTTGATCAACTCATTTCACACAAGATACGTGTGCGGACGCGCCAAAACGCGTAATCAGCGTTCAAGAGCCTGTTGTTAAGTTACAATTGCTGCTATGCACAGGTGTGTTCAGTTATTTATGCAGATAGTTTCCTGACGAAGGATCGATGCCAAACAGCAGCTTTTAGAAAGAAATCTACGCTGTGTTGTGTTTTTTTCTCTATATTTGTTTTTTTCCTATTATAAGATGTATTTGCATTATGCCTTTGCTGTGAATGCAATGTCTGGTTTAAGAGAGAAAGAGAGAGATAAAAAAGAGAGAGAGAAAGAGAGAGAGAGTAGCAAACGCAGACACTACTACTACTACTACTACTACTACTACTACTACTACTACTACTACTACTACTACTACTACTAATTAGTAGTAGTAGTAGTAGTAGTAGTAGTAGTAGTAGTAGTAGTAGTAGTAGTAGTAGTAGTAGTAGTAGTAGTATAAAATCATTATTATTTTTATTATTATTATTATTATTATTATTATTATTATTATTATTATTATTATTATTAAAACAGCAACAGCTAAACCATAACGGGTGCAAAGTTCGAAATGGCAAGGCAGCACAGCAGCCTTACCTTGGAGTGTAGAATGACATGGTCCTGTCTTTCCAAATGAGCTTCAACCTTTGCAGAGCAGCAGTTGTTTGTGCAATTTTGGAGAGGACTCCCTGTCGGGACCCATTGTCTGATACAATGGCTCTAATATTTGAAGCTATGCACTGTGTTGAGGGATTGGCCTTGGACTTTGAAGTCCGTGTTGATGCCATCGGTGTTGTTGGTCATCATTTTGATCTTGTCTGCACTTATTTCCATTACATAGGCTCTTGAGGTGGTGTCAAGCCTCTTTACCAGCTGTTCAAATTCTCGTTCCTCTCCAGCCAATACATCAATGTCGTCCGTAAAACGGAGGTTGAAGTTTGCTCTACCTCCTATGCTTACCGCACCTTCGTGATCTGCAAGGGTATCTGACATGATGCGCTCTAGGAATCGATGCAAACAAGTCAGTAAAGATAGCTAATTGCTGTTTGCAAAAAGCATTTCATTCACAATCAATATATACACAATATACATAATAATATAGGGCTCGGATTTTATATTATAGGCCTATTACACAGTTCATAATATGTGCATAGAACAGCATAGATTTCATATTACAGGCCAACTACACAGTTCATAATAATATGTGCATAGAGCACACTTAGTTAGTTATCCATTGCTTACATGGTCCAGCGGACTGCAAAGACTATAAAAGCCATTGGACAACACGATGACCTGCTCACAGTGGTGAAAAAAACGGAAACTCCGATGGTATGTCCACGTCACCATATCATCAGGTCTTGTAAAGACCGTCCTGCAAGGCACAGTGCAAGGAGGTAGAAGAAGAGGGAGACCGAAAAAGAGGTGGGAGGACAACATTCGAGAATGGACTGGTTTAACACTAAGCGAAACAATCAGGGTTGCTGAGGAGTACGCTGGTTAAACAATCCCCTACGACCTCCGAGTTACAGGATAGGATAGCATAGGATAGGAAAGAAGACGTAATCTGATCCCAACCTTCCTATTTATAAGACAAATGGCTTATTGTTATCTACCTCTGCGCGATCGAGAATTCCCTTATTCTAGGTTAATGCCCTGGGATCATAATTATTATTTGCGGGATTCTTGGCATCAAAATGTAAAATATATATGAAGTTGTCTACCCACAACTTACTAAGAAGATTATTATCTGTGCGTGATACGACGTGTAAATAAGGCTACATAAATCTACACCTTATGAAATTTTCATGAAAGTAAATTTGGTTTAATGAAAATGCACAAAAAGGTGTTCTATGTATTATTCTTAGCGCATTGATGTAAATCTGTAAATATTCCAACAAACAAGGAATGTACAGGTACAAATGTAACGCAGTGTGAAGTTTTCTACCCACAACATCCCCGTTGGAGTGCCGGGGGTTTCAGTATAAATAGTATCCTCACTTTCTGGAAATTTAGTGCTTTAAATTCCCACTGTCGCTGTCTTTCTCATTTGCTCTTTCTCATTCCTCCTCTGTTCTATCAATCTGCTATACTATCTTCTTCTTCGCTAGACCAGTCACCTACCTTTTTTCTTAAAAACTCTTCCGGGACAAGACTCCTTATTTGTGTATGAGGTCTGTTGGATCAGCTTGGGAATATTGGACGCTTTCTGCCAGGTGGTCACTAGGGCTTCCTATGATGTTATTATTTAGCAATGTAGGCATTTTATGTGTTTTGTTGATAATATATAATGATGTTTGTATTCTGTTTTGTTTTTGTAAACGGGGGTTCGATAAATTAGAATACAGCCTCAGCCGTCCCCTGCGTGGGATGTCTTTATTGTAAAGTGACTGGCTGTGGAGAGCTTTCAGATTTACCACTAGGGTTGTTTCAGCAGATCTTTTATGCGGATGAGGGGTTGTCGGGTCCTGATTTGGCTCGGAAGAGTCCGCTGGACCTAAAGCAATAATGATGTAATGTAATCTACCCACAACGTGTAGCCATAGAAAAAAAAACCAAACGTGACCATGATGACGCCACCCTCTGGTAGGCATCCGCTTCGCTCGGAAACTTAAAAAATATCATTATAATACACAATGTCAGGCATCTTCTTCACTTGACTGAGTGCAATCGACGATAGTACTAGTAAACATAAAACCACCCGCTGGTAGGCATCCGCTTCGCTCGGAAACTAAACAAAAATCAATATTGTAAGCCCCTTTCACCCCCCCAACCCCATGGCGCACCCCACAAGAAGAGAGATCACACCATACGGCAAGGGTTCTGTCAGGAATGGCTTCATAAGGGCTCACAAGAGGTTGCCGGGTTTAATAAAATATCAGTTCTGACACCATCCCCGACAAACCGATCTTTCCACAGGTATAGGCTCGCCGAGGCATCCCAAATCCACAACAAAATCCCAAAAAGAAACAACACCTCCCGCCCACAGCGGAGAGAATTGCGTTTCCCAAAATATTAATAGGATGGATGCTTTCCCAAAAGCCACAACCTGAGGAAACAAAGGTCTGTCAGAGAAAAATTTATTTACTTTCATTATTGAAAGTTATGTGTTGAATATAATAAATTTTATTTTAAACTCTGTTTGTAAAAATTATAAAAAATATGTGTTTGAGATGCATGAAATGAAAATGCACAGTGACTGGTTAACTTCAAGTAGAGATAGAATCAGAATTCTTGTCTTAGACTAAACAATTAGAGTATTTAGAGAGAAAAAGAAATACTAACTAAACACACATTTTATTTAAACGACACTTCACAAAACATTTAATACAAAACGGAGACCACACACAGAATGATGGGGGAAATAAAAGAAATAATTTATTCTTTTCTTTGGGGTTTTGTTTCTGGATTTTTCTCACATCACATTCATGCAAAACTTCCACAGTTGTCTTTCTTGCAAAACATAGCTTTCGATTCATACAAGATTTCTTCTAGAAAATTTCATATTATAAAAATTAGTATTATTTGAATTCTGTTAAATATTTCGTTCTATAATTATAACAAAACAATAACTGATTACAGATTTCAGGTTGTTGCATATTTTCTAGCGTTCTAAAAATTTCTATTTAGGTTAATACATAAAGAAAAAGGAAATTCCGGGTATTTCATTGGAAACCAAAAATCGTTGAAAATCACATAGATTCAAAACATAAAAATTCCAGGCTACACCGTGAATCAAAACTATTAAAATAAAATATTGTGAAGTCGCAGAAACACAGAAATTCTAGTATACAAATCCATTCACAACCTCGGAGAATAACGGTCAGAATTTAGAAATTTCATATTTTCACAATAAAATGTTTACCGGGTTAGGAGAATTTAGTTAGAAATTTTGTTCTTTACGTGGACTTAGAGGGCTATTGTAATTCTAAAATTCCGAAAAGGCTCAAAACAGCGTTGAAAAGAAGGGAGGAAAAAAAAAACTAAGTCCACGGACGCGCAAACCCACCGAAATTTACTTTCACATTCAAGCTGTCATCATCTTTGATCTAATCAGCGTAAGAGTTGTTGGCCGCCATCACAGTCCGTTTTATAAGCAAAACAAAAGGGTAAAACAGCCAATCAACATCCATGTTTCACAACACGTGATCTATACTAGCAAATCAGGTAATGGTTTTAACATTCCTGTATCAATGAGAGAGGGAAACAGTCTAGTGTGTACAGATTTTAATCAAATGTACTGGTTTTTGGAAAATAACAGGGTCTACCATAATCATAGGTAAGAAGTTTATTGGTCATACTTTATTAGGAACCATCGAGGAGTAGAATCTGATAATTCTTAAAGAAAATACACGAACTCAAACATGTTTAACCGGCCTAGTAACAACGTGGTGACAAATTTGAGGTATAATTAACCAACCCGGTTCCCACCCGATTCGAACATATTTATAATCGGTGCATAAAAACGAGAGTCGGTTTTTTAGCAACCTGAAACACTTAAGATCAGCGCTCTCTATGAGTCGGACAGCTGCACCGATTTAACACTATTTTCTCTGACCTTTCCGAACTATCAACAAAAATCTCCGTGTAATTTTTCCATTCAACTTTTTCTTCCATGTTTACGCCCGATACAGACATACCGTAATCGGTGCATAAAAATTTGGGTCTGTGCATTAACAACCTTAAACACTTAGGATTAGTGCTCCAAGTGACTCGGATAGCTGCACCAATTTAGCAAAATTTTCCATTAACTTCTTCAAACTATAAATGTAAGGGCCTAGGCAATTCTTCCATTGAACTGTTTCTTTTGTCTTTATAATGGAAATTCCCAATCTAAAACTTCTCCTCTACACTTCATTTTATTTACAATTCTATTTGCTATAAAAGACTAACAAAAATACAGACAGCAGAAAGGCTAGAATTAATTCTTCATAAGAAAACTAAACATACTGTCTAGATCTAGAATCCCGCTAAAATTCTCAATCAGGTCACCTTGACTACCTATGGTAACCGGAAATTCTTTTCCACAGTCTACTGATCAATCACATTTTCCTTCACAAAGCGATCCTAGCAACTCGAAACAAATCTTTTAACCACTCAAATTTCACTTCACAACACATCCAAGAATTCGTTAAAAATAGTTCTCAATTGGTATGCCATTTTCACTGCATATACACACAATTTAGTTTCGATATTTAGATCCAGTACCAAAACTATCCCTAGATAAAATAAGAATATTATTCTTCACACACATCCACAGAAATCAATAGCAGATACAATTCGACGATCAAAATTTTACACCACTAGAAAACACACAGTTCACAATAATAATCTCACTAGTACCTGCATGCTTACTGTTGTCGTCTGCTCCAAAAGACAAAAGGCACAAATTCCTATAGGCCAAGGTACATGTATAACCAAAACAACCATAGGCACATGCAACCTAGTTATTAATTAATGATCAAGTTATAAATTTACAACAAAAGGTTTTCTAGCCTTCCAAAGAGGCTTACAATTTTACTAATTTATTAAATATTTGATAAGCCAACCGAAGGGGCTTACATCCTTCCCTGCTAAGAAAAAAAAAATGCTCCTGCATTTACTTATTGCAAAAGATATTTATATCATTATGAAAAGTTATATAAATTTTATTTATTTATTTTACAGGTGAAAACAGTTAAAGAATTAAATCCATTTCCTGGCGGACTTCAGTACGCAAATGGCAAAAACGTTTTTACAGGAAAGAGAACAATCAGAGAGAGACCGGATCAACTCCCTTTGACCTAAATAAAGGAAAATACCCTGTCTATTCGCAACGAAAACTTGTTGTAAAACTTCGTCGCAATTTGGCATTATGAAATCATCTGGTTCTGCAATACAAGAACGTTCCGGTAAGTCTTATCTATATCTCTACTTGTTGACCAGAAGTAATTATGAATTAAAATATAAATACTTCTTTCCCCATAGCCAATCAAGGCATCCAGTACCATCAAGGGAAAGGTCCTTCAGTTATTTCCACAGTAAACGCAGTGTTTACTAACTGGAAATAAGTGATAGAACGAACAAAATTCCGTGCCCTAAGTTTCAAACGGAGAACCTACGGACACTAAAATCCATTCTACAACCAGCTTTACCAATCTATCGCACACCTTAGCCCGCGACCTGAAAGTGAGCGTCGTCAATTGCAGAAATGGTCAATGGCTAAATCACTCAATTGGTTTTTCTAATATCTTGTCGACGGTCCATCAGATACCAACTAAGCGAGAAGCCAAAGTTTGAGATTATCGATAAATCCCGAAACAAATAATAAGCCGACTGGGCTTCGGTCAATCGGAAATAAAAATATACCGTGGAGACACCCTGATCATGCCCCAAACACGGAACTAAAAGAAAGAAACTGAACTTCTCCATATTCTTAAGGTCAACAATTTTCTTGTTATGCAGAACTGATGATTGGTTATTTACACAGCTAAGCTGCACTTAATATAATATTTATTTAAATTACTAGTTTATTTATTTATTTATTTATTTATTTATTTATTTATTTATTTCATCTTGTTGCTAATTTTATTTTATTTCATTTTTTTTATTTTTATTTTTATTTTATTTTATTATTTATTATTATTATTATTATTATTATTATTATTATTATTATTATTATTATTATTATTATTATTATCATTATTATTATTCAACCAGTTTGTGTAACATAAATTTATAGTAAACATAAATAAGAAGTGTTCATGTTTTGGTTATCCAGTCCATGTTCATATAGCTTAACCATCTTGTTACATTCCCAGAAACTGTATGACGTAATTTGTCTTCACCACAGTAAAAAAAACATTTCAAGGCCATCACAGAGTCAAGAAAGTTTCCGGCGCAGTGGTAGACTATAGATCTACTCACAAAACACTAAACTGTGACTGTTGGAGTATTAGGTAGGCATCAGTTATGCAGAAGAATAACTCTTGAGAATAAGTTTTTGATTGCACATTCTTTTATAGTGTTCTGTTAATCTTCAGTTTAATTCAAGTCACAATATTTAGTTTCGCCTTGTTACTAAATACACACATACTCAATAATCAATCCAGCTGAAAAATTATAAGCTTGAAGTACACAAAGTCTGTAGTATCAATGAAAGCCTGCATGTTTATTAGTTGTTCATCCACCTGGGTATATTAATACCCTTATATGGCATTAATCTGTCAATGTGATAAGCTTTAGGAATTGACTTCGCAGTTTTCTTCAACATATATGTCAGATCATCTACTTTCTTTGTTACAAGGTATGGACCTTTCCAACGGCGAACTAACTTCTGGCAAATTCCCACTGAACGACTGGGTTCAAACAACCACACCAATTGTCCTGGAGTAAAGGCGCGTTTCCGGGCATGAAGGTCATAATATCGTTTCTGGTAAGTTGATCTTTTCTTGATGTTTTTCCTGGCTATTTCATGAGCTTCTGACAATTTTGACTGTAGATTCTGGACATACTCAGGTATTGATTGATCTGGCTGGATCTCCTTTGGGCGCTGGATAACTGCTTCCACAGGTAACGTAATTTCACAGCCAAACACTATCATATTGGGTGTAAGTTGTGTAGTGCTATGCTCTGAAGCACGATAAGCCATGAGAACTTGAGGTAAGTAGATGTCCCACAACTTTTGCTTTTGTTCACAATACATCCTTAGCATGTTAGCAAGTGTTCTCATAAACCTTTCCACACCTCCATTCGCTTGTGGATGATAGCTTGTTGTTCTAGTTTTATCAATGTGTAATAGATGACACATTTCTTTGAAGATGCTACTTTCAAAATTACTCCCTTGGTCGGTAATAATTTGTAGTGGCGTTCCAAACCGACAGACAAATTCGCTGACAAAAATGTTAGCAATTGTCCGGGCCTCTTGATCAGGCATAGCATATGCTTCTGTCCACTTTGTAAATAAATCTGTGACGACTAGCACATATTTGTTGCCTTTATGAGTGATAGGTAGAGGACCCATAATGTCTAATGCAACACGTTCCATAGGTTCACCAACAGCATAACAACCCAACGGAGCATGAGACTTGCTTTTAGGAGCCTTTTTAGATGCACAACAATCACATTGCTGTACATAATGTTCCAGATTTTCACGCATTTTTGGCCAATAAAATGTCTTTTTCATCTGTTTCAGAACCTTATCAGCACAAAAGTGACCAGCAGTGGGAATATCATGGCAGTATTTCATCACTGACTTCCGAAGCGTTGCGGGAACGACAATCTGTAGAAATTCTAGACCGTTGTCTATACAGCGTCTATATAACACACCGTGGTGTAATATTAATCGATCCCATGCAGCCCACAATGCTTTAAGTTCAGCACATTGATGCGAAATTGAATTCCAAGTCGGTCGTTCATCATCCTGTTCTTTAGCTTGATAAATAGGAGAAATATTTTCATCCAACAGCTGAGCATTTTTTAATGTTTCAGAGTCCCAACCTTCCATAATTGATTCAGGAACAGTATATTGTTTTGTTGTATCATCCTTTAGTTGCAAATCCAAAGAAGTATTTTCGTTACTTGGACCTTGACCCAAATCAGGTTGCTGTATTCCTTCAGAGTCATTTCCAGCTTGATTCAGTTCTCCATTAGCCTTTCTTTTACTATTTGCCATATAGCACTGTACATCTGTCTCAACATTTTGAGATGAAAATGCGTTCAAAGATGAAGTCTCCACTTTTATAACATCTAACTCGGCCACAGGTATTTCGTCATCTGGTTGTCTCCCTTCTTCCTCCTTGCATTGTATTCTTGTACATGTAGAACAAGGGTGTCGTGACAAGGCATCAGCATTTCTATGTTGTGTTCCAGGCCGGTGTACAACTTTTAGGTTATATGTTTCTAATTGTTGTAGCCAACTCATCACTTGAGCCAAGAGAGTTTTCAGATTCTCTCAACTCAATTAATGACTTTGAATTTGAAAGTATACATTTCGCCAGATTATTCATCAATATAACTTGTTTGAAATTCTGTGTTCCTTCGTACACGTCATGCCCTATGCCTACTATGTTAAAATATGGAATATTATTAATTTATTTTCTTTTGCAAAATAAAATGTCTTAAGTTTTGAGAAATAAATTGTTGTTTAACTATATTCATTCTTGATTTTTATTGCAAATCAATGTATGTGTTACACAAACGACACAACACCAGACAACATTTCTTCACAGCTAACTATATTTTTCTCAACCTAGAACATCATACACTAATAATAATAAGGAGGATATTATTCTTTCTTATTACATATTTCTGAATAAATTCTGGCTAAAGCTAATAAACATTCGCATAAGCTGAAGCAGATATTTAGCTTCATTCAATCTATCCATCTTCTAAACACAATTTCTTGTAAAGAAATAGTGTAATTCTTCAACAGGGGTTTTCAACATGGGCTGAGGCAGAAATTAGCCTCATTTAATCGAATCCCATTTCTTATAAAGAAATAGTGTAATTCTACAACTAAAATAACATGGGCTGAGGCAGCAATTAGCCTCATTTAATCTAATCCCACTTCTTGACACCAATTCTTGTAAAGAATTGGTGTCATTCTTCAATTAAAATAACATGGGCTGAGGCAGCAATTAGCCTCATTTAATCCAATCCCACTTCTGACACCAATTCTTGTAAGCCCCTTTCACCCCCCCAACCCCATGGCGCACCCCACAAGAAGAGAGATCACACCATACGGCAAGGGTTCTGTCAGGAATGGCTTCATAAGGGCTCACAAGAGGTTGCCGGGTTTAATAAAATATCAGTTCTGACACCATCCCCGACAAACCGATCTTTCCACAGGTATAGGCTCGCCGAGGCATCCCAAATCCACAACAAAATCCCAAAAAGAAACAACACCTCCCGCCCACAGCGGAGAGAATTGCGTTTCCCAAAATATTAATAGGATGGATGCTTTCCCAAAAGCCACAACCTGAGGAAACAAAGGTCTGTCAGAGAAAAATTTATTTACTTTCATTATTGAAAGTTATGTGTTGAATATAATAAATTTTATTTTAAACTCTGTTTGTAAAAATTATAAAAAATATGTGTTTGAGATGCATGAAATGAAAATGCACAGTGACTGGTTAACTTCAAGTAGAGATAGAATCAGAATTCTTGTCTTAGACTAAACAATTAGAGTATTTAGAGAGAAAAAGAAATACTAACTAAACACACATTTTATTTAAACGACACTTCACAAAACATTTAATACAAAACGGAGACCACACACAGAATGATGGGGGAAATAAAAGAAATAATTTATTCTTTTCTTTGGGGTTTTGTTTCTGGATTTTTCTCACATCACATTCATGCAAAACTTCCACAGTTGTCTTTCTTGCAAAACATAGCTTTCGATTCATACAAGATTTCTTCTAGAAAATTTCATATTATAAAAATTAGTATTATTTGAATTCTGTTAAATATTTCGTTCTATAATTATAACAAAACAATAACTGATTACAGATTTCAGGTTGTTGCATATTTTCTAGCGTTCTAAAAATTTCTATTTAGGTTAATACATAAAGAAAAAGGAAATTCCGGGTATTTCATTGGAAACCAAAAATCGTTGAAAATCACATAGATTCAAAACATAAAAATTCCAGGCTACACCGTGAATCAAAACTATTAAAATAAAATATTGTGAAGTCGCAGAAACACAGAAATTCTAGTATACAAATCCATTCACAACCTCGGAGAATAACGGTCAGAATTTAGAAATTTCATATTTTCACAATAAAATGTTTACCGGGTTAGGAGAATTTAGTTAGAAATTTTGTTCTTTACGTGGACTTAGAGGGCTATTGTAATTCTAAAATTCCGAAAAGGCTCAAAACAGCGTTGAAAAGAAGGGAGGAAAAAAAAACTAAGTCCACGGACGCGCAAACCCACCGAAATTTACTTTCACATTCAAGCTGTCATCATCTTTGATCTAATCAGCGTAAGAGTTGTTGGCCGCCATCACAGTCCGTTTTATAAGCAAAACAAAAGGGTAAAACAGCCAATCAACATCCATGTTTCACAACACGTGATCTATACTAGCAAATCAGGTAATGGTTTTAACATTCCTGTATCAATGAGAGAGGGAAACAGTCTAGTGTGTACAGATTTTAATCAAATGTACTGGTTTTTGGAAAATAACAGGGTCTACCATAATCATAGGTAAGAAGTTTATTGGTCATACTTTATTAGGAACCATCGAGGAGTAGAATCTGATAATTCTTAAAGAAAATACACGAACTCAAACATGTTTAACCGGCCTAGTAACAACGTGGTGACAAATTTGAGGTATAATTAACCAACCCGGTTCCCACCCGATTCGAACATATTTATAATCGGTGCATAAAAACGAGAGTCGGTTTTTTAGCAACCTGAAACACTTAAGATCAGCGCTCTCTATGAGTCGGACAGCTGCACCGATTTAACACTATTTTCTCTGACCTTTCCGAACTATCAACAAAAATCTCCGTGTAATTTTTCCATTCAACTTTTTCTTCCATGTTTACGCCCGATACAGACATACCGTAATCGGTGCATAAAAATTTGGGTCTGTGCATTAACAACCTTAAACACTTAGGATTAGTGCTCCAAGTGACTCGGATAGCTGCACCAATTTAGCAAAATTTTCCATTAACTTCTTCAAACTATAAATGTAAGGGCCTAGGCAATTCTTCCATTGAACTGTTTCTTTTGTCTTTATAATGGAAATTCCCAATCTAAAACTTCTCCTCTACACTTCATTTTATTTACAATTCTATTTGCTATAAAAGACTAACAAAAATACAGACAGCAGAAAGGCTAGAATTAATTCTTCATAAGAAAACTAAACATACTGTCTAGATCTAGAATCCCGCTAAAATTCTCAATCAGGTCACCTTGACTACCTATGGTAACCGGAAATTCTTTTCCACAGTCTACTGATCAATCACATTTTCCTTCACAAAGCGATCCTAGCAACTCGAAACAAATCTTTTAACCACTCAAATTTCACTTCACAACACATCCAAGAATTCGTTAAAAATAGTTCTCAATTGGTATGCCATTTTCACTGCATATACACACAATTTAGTTTCGATATTTAGATCCAGTACCAAAACTATCCCTAGATAAAATAAGAATATTATTCTTCACACACATCCACAGAAATCAATAGCAGATACAATTCGACGATCAAAATTTTACACCACTAGAAAACACACAGTTCACAATAATAATCTCACTAGTACCTGCATGCTTACTGTTGTCGTCTGCTCCAAAAGACAAAAGGCACAAATTCCTATAGGCCAAGGTACATGTATAACCAAAACAACCATAGGCACATGCAACCTAGTTATTAATTAATGATCAAGTTATAAATTTACAACAAAAGGTTTTCTAGCCTTCCAAAGAGGCTTACAATTTTACTAATTTATTAAATATTTGATAAGCCAACCGAAGGGGCTTACAATATATTACACAATGTCAGTCATCTTCTTCACTCGACTGTGTGCAATCGACCATACTAGTAAAACATAAACGGTAATATATATTATGAATAGTTAGTTCATAGTGGTTTATAATTAATTCATAATAGTTTATTCGAGATCAAAATTGCGCAAAAATTATAAAATGTCTAATTCAGAATTTTCAGATAAAAAGGGACAATAAAGTGTCAAAAATCACGCGAATAGATGACAATTTACTTTAATATACATTATTTACATACATTATTTATTTCTTTATTTATTACTTATTTATTTTTTTGTTTTCCTTCCAGACATCTGAAAATGTTTGAAATACATGTAGTCGAGAATCAGAACGAGCCAAAATGTTGGTTACTCGGTCGGTCGGTGGACGCCATAACTCAAGAACCATTGAACGGATTTTGAACAAACTTCATAGGAATCTAGGTTAGTGGCCTTCCTCCCGTGCCATCATTTGTTGCTCAATCGCGAAGATGTTGTCATGCATGTTGGTTACAGATCGCCGCTCTTTGAGTCTGATTAGGGAATAATTAAGGCGCGTATAGCATCCAGTCTTACTATTATATTTAAGATCAAGGTCGCAAAGGTCAAGGTCATTTTCTTCAGAAACACGCTTTCTTCAATATACCCCAAAATGGCTTTTCGAAGCAGAATTTTTGCCTTATCTCAAGAACGACTAAACCGAAATTAATCTTTTTTTTTTTTTTTTTCTTTTTTACTTTGCGGGTACTGTAAGCACTTAGATTATTCGTAGTTGTACTTTCACAAAAGTCAACGTCCCTTATCTATATCATTCTCTTAAGACGTTTTGCGCTGTGTCTTAAAATACATTTGAATGGCTTGCCAGGATGTTTTTTTTTTTTTTTTTTTTTTTTTTTTTTATCAATGGGATTAAAATAATAATTATGATACGCGAAATAAAGCATGATTTCGCTTGAAATTATCATTTTACTACTATGAATAGCCTTGCAGAAGAAATTGAAAATAAAAGCCAAAAAAATCGTATAAAAGTTTTCAAATTTTCGCCTTTATTACATAAAAGGCTTTCTCAGGGTAAAACGTTCCTGCATAGAAACAATGAAACTATGAATAGCTTAATGTATACATAAAAGAGCTGATGACATTTATCACTAATAATACATTTAGAAATGTTAGCACACAACCCTTTGGGAAATGATTATATTATCGGCAGTGTGTGCGAGTAGCTGGTATTGCACTTCAGTGATTGCCGTGTTTTATTATTCCCAATGCGCACAGTAAATTCTTCTTAGTACGACATTTGAAGTCAATAAAAATCTTGTGTCTTGAGTGTGTGTGTGTGTGTGTGTGTGTGTGTGTGTGTGTGTGTGTGTGTGTGTGGGTAGGTGTGTGTGTGTGTGTGTGTGTGTGTGTCTTTGTCTTTTGACACTTTTGCCGACAAATTCGTAGTTACACACCCGCATACCGCCGACGTGCGTATTTCTGCCGACGTCGGCACAACGAAAGAGGCATTTCTAGGGACTCAGGGGACATAATTTCACCCTAGCACGTTAAAAAAACACGTGGTTACAAATTGTCGGCAGAAGTCTATACACAGCCCACAGGCGCTTGTATCTGGAAACGCGAGCGCCTATGACGTGTCTCCCTTTGGTAACTATAATACGCGTCATAGGCGCTCGCGTGTCCAGATACAAGCGCCTGTGACACAGCCTTCCGTGTGTATAATCTTGAACATCGGGTGTGTATCCTGCAAACTTTTGTGGTCGCTGGTTTCACAGGATGTGACTACGTTCACCTGACGTCACTTCACTTCCGCCCCTCTCTCTCCTTGGCATACCTGTCAAGTGCTACGGATTTTTGCGTAGCGCTACGCATTTTAAACATTTTCCCATTGCTACGGCGTATCACAAAGCTGCTACGCAATTTTTCAAAAGTGACGAGAATATTTTTTCTGTTCCGGTCGAGTCCGGTTTAAAGACACTTAGTAAAAGCACCGCACTTCCGCAACACGTGTTCGTTCAGAACTTCAGTCTACGATCAGTCTTTGTGAGGGAGAGAGACGGAGTTGAACAAAGAAAATGGCAAAGCCTCCACCTAAAAAAAACTCAAACGACCAGGAAGGCACCTTCCTGAATGGGAAACCGATAAGGATTTTGAAGGCCTAGTGTCAAAAGAAAGTGAAAAGTTTACATTCTGTAATGCTTTTTTTTTTTTTCTTTATTTATAATAATTTATAATGATAATGGTAATAGCTAAAGTGTTGTGCATTAACAAGATTTTACAATAAATTTGTAAACACATTGGATGTGTGTGTTTATATTGGATGCAGAAGTTTAAAGTTTTGTTGCGAATCGCGTGATTCACATTAGTGCTACACGAAACCTCCATTTGCTATGGTTTTTCTGTTAAATTGCTACACCACAACCCGAAAACCGCTTGACAGGTATGCCTTGGCCACTGGAGATTTTATGTAAGCATTATGAATAGGTTCATGAATATTACTATTATTGCTTTTATTATTATTATTATTATTATTATTATTATTATTATTATTATTATTATTATTATTATTATTTTATTTTTTCTTTATTATTTTTTTTTAATTTATTTTTTATTTCTTTTTATTTACATTATTATTATTATTATTTTTTTTTTTTTTATTATTATTATTTTTATGGGGGGTGGGGGAGGGGTGGGGGCTTGGAGGCCCAACTTCAACTTTCTGTAAGACGCAAAATGACATTTATAAGTACTTCGTTACTCACTGGTGAAGTTGAAAGTTCCACTTTTTTTTAAATTTGTTTCTTAATGTTAACTAATTGTTATAAAGGAATGCATGTTGTTAAAAGTGTATGTGTATGTCAGTAGTATGATGATTTTTATGGTTTGATAATGTGAAAAATATCTATGATGTGCGCATGGTAGATTTAGTAAATTGTTTATGTTACATCAATACAACTTATGTTAATCTGATGAATAAAAATTGATACAACAACAACATGATTTTACATGGCTTCACACATGGTTTCTTGACTACTGACTGTTATTGTAGTTAATATGTGCTGCAAAATGTAAGGAGGCTGGTAATTTTCTCTGCAGAGGGAATAAATTGCTAATGAAATTAGTTTGGTTTTCGTTTTCTTGGTTCGTGACTACGTTGCGAAACTGCTCTGCCTATCAACATGGCGACTGCACAGGTTGTGTTTGATTTCCTGAAGAAAAAGTAAGCATCTTTTTCTTTATCAATTGATTTCATTGTATAACTAAGAATATGAGAAGTTCATTAGAATAAGAAGTGTACAGGACTGTGATTTACTTGGACTTTTGTCTAAAGTTTTAAGTCCTGCCTCTCAAAATGAAAAAAAAGATTATAAGTTGATTATTTTTTGCTTGTTTTTCCTTTCTTTTGTTTAAAATTCATATTTTGCATACAATATGAAACCACTCAACCTGAATGGCTGGAATCCTGGAAATAAACAAACAATTCTCGAATTCTTTTAGTGGATTTGTCTGTGTATTAAAAAAAATCTGATTATTGTCTATGAAAAAATATTCTGTTTATTGAACATACCTGCCTGTCATGTAAACAAGCATCAACCCCTCATGAGGGACCAACATGCCTCCTGGACCCTAAACATCCAGCTTTTGGATTGTACCATATTTTAACCATGCTTTTCTTGACAATGTGATGGAGGAAATTCTATACTATCCCATAACTCGGAGGTCGTAGGGGCACCACAGATGATCACTTAACCAGAGTACTCCATCTATCTCTGTCCTCAGCAACCCTCATGGCCTCGCTCAGTGTCAAACCAGCCCATTCTCAAATGTGGTCCTCCCACCTCTTTTTCGGTCTCCCTCTTCTTCGACCTCCTTGCACCGTGCCTTGCAGGATGGTCATTGCAAGGCCTGATGATCTGGTGACGTGGTCATACCGTCGGAGTTTCCGTTTCTTCACCACTGTGAGCAGGTAATCGTGTTGTCCAATGACTTGTGTGATGGTCTGTCAGACTTCATCGTTGGGGGTGTGCTGGGTATAGGAAATGCCCAGAAGTCTTCTGTGGCACTTCATCTCCATGCTTTGTATTCGTCGTTGTAGATCTGCTGTGAGGGCCCATGTTTCGCAAACGTAAAGGAAGATGGAGATGACAAGGGAGCACAGCAGCCTTACCTTGGAATGTAGACTTGGGGTCCTGTCTTTCCAAATGGGCTTCAACCTTGTCAGGGCAGCAGTTTGTTTGTGCGATCCTGGAGAGGACTTCCTGTCGAGAACCATCGTCTGATACAATGGCTCCTAAATATTTGAAGCTATGCACTGTGTTGAGGGATTGGCCTTGGACTTTGATGCCCGTGTTGATGCCATTCGTGTTGTTGGTCATCATTTTGGTCTTCTCTGCAGTTATTTCCATTTCATAAGCTCTGGAGGTGGTGTCAAGCCTCTGTACCAGCTGTTCAAGTTGTTGTTCCTCTCCAGCCAATCCATCAATGTCATCCGCAAAACGAAGATTGGATATTGCTCTACCCCTAATGCTGATTGTGCCTTCGTGATCTGTAAGGGCATCTGACATGACGTGCGCTCTAGGAAGATGTTGAAGAGGCAGTTATTACATTGATACACAAAGGTAAAGATCTTCCCAGAAATGAACTAAAAAACTGGAGACCTATCTCCTTAACAAATACCGACTATAAACTGTTGGCAAAATGTTTAGCGTGTCGTTTAAATTATGTTATTAGTGACATTATTAGCTTAGATCAAGTAGGGTATATCAAAGGATGAAATGTTGCGACACTGCTTCGTCTTATTGATGATGTTATTGAGCAACTAAATGAACAAAATAAACCGGGATTACTTGTAACTGTAGATTACTCGCAAGCTTTTGACAATATCTCTAAAGATTACATGTTGTGTGCTTTTAAAAAATTTGGTTTTGGCCCAGATTTTATAAAATGGGTTCGAGTTTTAATGTGCAGTACTCAGAGCTGCATCCAGTACTGTGGCTGGATGACTGAATACTTCCAGGTTGATTCTGGTATTAGACAGGGTTGTCCTTTTTCACCTCTAGCCTTTATTCTGGCAGTAGAAATTTTTGCAAGTAAATTTAGAAATATGAAAGAAATTAAAGGCATACAAAAATGGAAAATAAATAACATTTACGTTGAAGATGTTGTTAAGATTGCTTTATACGCCGATGATATAACCTTATTTTTATCAGGAGAACAGGATATGCATCATGCAATATTAACCATTCAACAATTTTCAGAGTTCTCGGGTTTATACATGAATAAAGAAAAATCAGAAGCCATGTGGCTTGGAAGTTTAAAAAATGTTCTTCTGATACACCTCTAGATTTTAGATGGAAAAATCAATTAAAAATTCTTGGTGTATGTTTTTCTAACAGTAATACTGCTTCTCTTATTATGCAGAACTGGGCAGATAGACTAGTTAAAATTAAAAGATTGATTGCTACATGGGAAAGGAGAAATCTAAGTATCATGGGAAAATTTTGTATTATAAAAACCTTTTTAATTTCACAATTCGTATACATTATGCAAGCATTTATTGCCCTAGACTGTGTTCTCAATGAAGTGAATACTTTGCTGTACAAATTTTTGTGGCGTAAAAAAGACTGTAACCAAAGAGCATTTGAGAAAGTGAAAAGAACTGTTTTATGTGACAGTGTTGAAAACGGAGGGGTAAACATGATAGATATAAGACAATTGCAGATCTCTTTTATACTCCAGTGGGTAACAAAACTATTTAAGACCTCACCGCATGAAAGATGGACTGTCACTCCCACTTTGCTGTTTTCGCACTTTGGTGTTAATTTTGCATGCTTTTTCTCAAATACTTCAAGTAACTTATTAAAAGGGTTAAATAAAGTGACATAGATTTTGGAGAAAGGTAATACAAACGTGGCTAGATAATAACAAACACTACACTGACAACATTTGCTCTAGGTTATGGAATAATGTAAATGTAAAATATGCGGGAAACGTTCTGTATTTCGAGGACTGGGTTGTGGGAGGGGGGGGTAGGGGGGGGGTTATACTTATATAAGAGATGTAGTCGATGGCTTTGGCATGGTTTCTTATAAAGATATTTGTCAGAGGTTAGGGAATTCTCCAAATAGGATTTTAGAAAACATAACAGTACGTGCAGCAGTTGCCAGGTTCTTACAATTGTTTCCATCTTGTTCACAAAACGAAGCATACCCTAGCACTCCCTTATTTCATATAAAAACCCTGGTAAGGGCTCGTGACTTTAGGAAAGAATTAGTTGCCACAAAAAGAACCCAGCCTTGTGCTGTTGGATTCTGGAAAAGAAAATTTGACATTGACATTACATTACATTATTATTGCTTTAGGTCCAGCGGACCCTTCCGAGCCAAATCAGGACCGGACAACCCCCGATCCGCATAAAAGATCTGCTGAAACAACCCTAGTGGTAAAACCGAAAGCTCTCCACCAGCCAGTCACTTTACAATAAAGACATCCCACGCAGGGGACGGCTGAGGCTTCACCCCAACTTATCGAACCCTTGTTTACAAAAACAAAATAGAATACAAACATCATTATAAATTATCAACAAAACACATACATATAAAATGCCTACATTGCTAAATAATAACATCATAGGAAGCCCTAGTGACCACCTGGCAGAAAGCGTCCAATATTCCCAAGCTGATCCAACAGACCTCATACACAAATAAGGAGTCTTGTCCCGGAAGAGTTTTCAAGAAAAAAGGTAGGAGACTGGGCTAGCGAAGAAGACAATAGTATAGCAGATTGATAGAACAGAGCAGGAATGAGAAAGAGCAAATGAGAAAGACAGCGACAGTGGGAATTTAAAGCACTAAATTTCCAGAAAGTGGGGATACTATTTATACTGAAACCCCCGGCACCCCAACGGGGTTTGACATTGACATAGATAAACATTACTGGGTTATTGCAAAAATAGCCACAATGGAAACGAGGCTTAGAGTTCTTCATTGGAAAATACTACATAATATATATCCTACTAATATTCTATTACAGAAAATGAAGGTAGTTGATAATAATAAATGTTTTTTATTGCAAAGATATTGTGGATGTCATTGAGCATTTCTTTTATTTTTGTCCAGTAATAATGATAGTTTGGTCAGATATAGAAACATACATTTTGTCTACTATAAATGTGAGTGTTAAATGAAGTGTTAGAGAAGTGATGTTTGGTATTTTGAATCACAGGGAAATTGGTAAAACAAACGTTGAGGAGGTTAATCATGTTATTTTGATAGCTAAAATGTGTATTAGTATTTATAAGAAAACTAAATCAGTGTTCTTACCTATGCATATTTTTGAAAGACAAATGTTGATTAGAAATCTGTAAAAGCCATTTTATTTTGTTTGTGCCCCTTTTGAAAGGAACAAAAACAACAACAACAACAACAACAACAAAAGAACCAATAAAGAAGGCCTTGAGCAAACAAAAATTAAAACAAAAGGAAAAAAAAAAAGAAGCTTGGCCTGCCAACTGAGGTTCACAAAAAAAAAAAAATTAAAAAATGCGTGTTTATTTTACATCCACCAAACCCCAACACCCCATTCACCCACCCACCCCACGCTCCATCCCTCATCCATCCCGATCCCATTTAACTGAAGATGAGGAACACGATGAGGAAGTCTAGAACAGAGTGAGAGAGAGAGAGAGAGAGAGAGAGAGAGAGAGAGAGAGAGAGAGAGAGAGGGAGAGAGAGAGAGAGGTGAGAGAGAGAGTGAGAGAGTGAGAGAGAGAGTGAGAGAGAGAGAGAGAGAGAGAGAGGGAGAGAGAGAAACTAAGAACACCACATCTCCCCCTCTTCTTCTTCTTCTTCCTTTATCATCGGCATTACCATCACCATCGCCACCACCACCACCACCACCAACTCAACCACCATCATGATTATTATCATCATCACCAACACCACCGCCATCATCCTCGTTCTCCTCCTCATCATCATCATCCTCATTATCATCATCACCATGAACCCCAATGAGGCAGCACATTAACAGAGACGCAACTTTTCCTTTTTTGGTGTGTGTTCTGTTTTTCTCCCACATACAAAACATTTCTTTTGAATATGATCAGGGACTTTCACTTCTCAAAATTACTCAAAGATCTATGACAGCTTCCATGCAACTGTATGACAGCTCAGAGAAACTAAGCCTAATAAAATCCTGTCCCACATTGAGAGCAAATTTCTTCTTTTTCTGTCCTATGTGTGTGTGGGTGTGTGTGCATGCGTGTGTGTGTGCGTGTGTATGTGTATGTGTGTGTGAGACCAAGTTCTTTTACTCTCAAACAGGTAAATACTTTTGACTCACCTGTGTTACTTTCGTGTTTAATGCCCAAGCTGTTGTTAATTGATTCGAGAAGGGTAGGAGCTGACTTTAGGTATAGTCACTTTCATTTTTTCCACAAATGTCACGAATCGCTTGGCTAAGTTTGGGCGTCTGTTTCATTTTTCAGCATGTTGCTTATAGTTTAGTCTATAAATAAATAAAAAAAACAAAATGGCAAGCATTCAAAAGTGTTCCAAATCGCCACAGAACCCGTGTAAAAATGCAATCTCGCCAAGCCATTTAAAACGTAGCTTATTTGGTTGGTTGGTTGTTTTATTAACGTCTTCTTCATCGAGATGATAAGACGTACGCACGCATTCACACACATTTACACCAGATACATACATACATACATACATATAAAATACATAATTATATAAATTGAGCAACTGGAGAATCAATAAAAGCTTTTGCTAATCTAACGCTTACATCAAAGCATATGTTATCAATGGAATCGATATTAGAAGCATCATTTGGCAAAAATGGACGCATATTACTGCATTGAAATAATACATGTTTCAGTGAAATAGATTCACCACATATGCATTTTACATTTTTACAATATTTGGTTTTAATGGAGTTTAATATTATTCTATGTGCCATGCTTGAAATTGATCTAGCAATTCCACAAGGTTTATTATAGTTGCAATTAAGTTTAATCTCTTTTACAAATTTATTTTCTATAGATTTTTGAATTTCTTTAGAAGACAACGGTATTTTTATTGTTTCAGAATTAATATTTGAAGCACCAAGTTTTGCAGCCCGATCAGCTCAATCATTATAAAGGAAACCACTATGTGAGGGAATCCAGACAAAATTCACCTGAGTGCCATTAGTTATCAAACTGTGAATAATATTTTTAATTTCCAAAATAATTTCTTTTCTTTCACCATTATTATCTGAATTCAATGCTTGTAAAACTGACATAGAATCTACGCATAAAACAACGCTGAACATACTCACAGAAAGATTAGAAATTGTATTTAGAGCCATTAATATAGCAATTCAGGGGCGGATCAGTTAGTTTTTTCGGGGGGGTTTCCAAAATTCGTATTAAAAAAAAAAAATAAAATAAAAATAAATATATATATATATATATATATATATATATATATATATATATATATATATATATATATATATATATATATATATATATATATATATATATATATATATATATATATATATATATAATTTATTTTATGTTTATTTTTATTTTTATTTTTATAATTGTATTCTCTCTCTCTCTTTCTCTCCTTCTTCTTCTTCTTTCTTTTCCTTTTTTTTTGGGGGGGGGGGCTGGGGGGGGGTTTCCGGAAACCCCGGAAACCCCCCCCCTCGTCCGCCCCTGCAATTAATTCAGCAGTGAAAATCGAATATCCTTTCCCTAAATAATATGATTTTGATATATTTAAATCCGGTATTACAAACGCAGCTCCTGCTTCATCTGTGTGAAGAACAGATCCATCAGTATATATTTTCAGTTGACCAGAATACTTCTCACGTATGATGTCGAACCTCAATTACAGAAAGCAGAGGGTTGTGGTTTTTATTTTCATTACAGTAACAGATATCATATTTAGCTTTTTCTAATTCCCACATAGGTACTGGTGAAATAATAGTTTTATGTAAACACTCAATATACGTTAAAACAATTTGAATCAAATCTTTTGTAAAGGTTCCTATTGTTGTAAAGGAGTGCACTTTTTTGGCTTGTTTAGGAAAATCTAAATCAGATCGTATGAACAGTTCTTGATCGTCAGTACTGTTGTTGATTGCATTTGCTCTTACTATGTATTTGGCACTTGATAACTTTCGCCATTCATCAAGAGGAATAACTCCTGCAAGTTTATAGGCCTCTGTGGTTTTTGTATGAATTGGGACCCCTAGTGCTAATTTTATTGCTTTACTGTCTAAGCTTAAGGTCCTCCTGAAAATAATACTCAACAGGTTGAAACCCCAAGCTGAACAAATCATAGCTGAAGAACAAGCAGGATTCATGGCAGGGCGAAGTACCACTGAACAGATTTTCAACCTCAGAATAATCTGTGAGAAATACCTACAGCACCAACAACATCTATATCATGTGTTCATAGACTTCAAAAAGGCGTTTGACCGAGTCTGGCATGCAGTTCTATGGGCAACAATGAAAGTGTACAACATCAGCCCTAAAATTATTGAAGTCATCAAAAGCTTGTATGACAAGGCTACCAGTGCAGTCGTCCACAATAGCGCCATCGGGAACTGGTTCAGAACAACAATCGGTGTGCGTCAAGGATGCCTACTCTCTCCAACACTCTTCAACATCTTCCTAGAGCGCATCATGTCAGATGCTCTTGCAGATCATGAAGGCACAGTCAGCATAGGGGGTAGAGCAATCTCCAATCTTCGTTTTGCGGATGACATTGATGGATTGGCTGGAGAGGAACATAAACTTGAACAGCTGGTACAGAGGCTTGGCATCACCTCCAGAGCTTATGGAATGGAAATAAGTGCAGAGAAGACCAAAATGATGACCAACAATACAAATGGCATCAACACGGACATCAAAGTCCAAGGCCAATCCCCTTAACACAGTGCATAGCTTCAAATATTTAGGAGCCATTGTATCAGACAATGGGTCCCGACAGGAAGTCCTCTTCAGGATCGCACAAACAACTGCTGCCCTGACAAGGTTGAAGCCCATTTGGAAAGACAGGACCATCAGTCTACATTCCAAAGTAAGACTGCTGCGCTCCCTTGTCATCTCCATCTTCCTATATGCTTGCGAAGCATGGACCCTCACAGCAGATCTCCAACAAAAAATACAAAGCATGGAGATGAAGTTCTACAGAAGACTTCTGGGCATTTCCTATACCCAACACATCACCAACGACGACGTCCGACAGACCATCACACAAGCCATTGGACAACACGATGACCTGCTCACAGTGGTGAAGAAACGGAAACTCCAATGGTATGGCCACGTCACCAGATCATCAGGCCTTGCAAAGACTATTCTGCAAGGCACAGTGCAAGGAGGTAGAAGAAGAGGGAGACCGAAAAAGAGGTGGGAGGACAACATTCGAGAATGGACTGGTTTGACACTGAGCGAATCCATCAGGGCTGCTGAGGACAGAGAAAGATGGAGTATGCTGGTTAAACGATCATCTGTGGTGCCCCTACGACCTCAGGGTTACGGGACAGGATAGGATAGGATAGGATGTTTGTATTCTATTTTGTTTTTGTAAACTGGGGTTCGATAAATTAGAGTACAGCCTCAGCGTCACCTGCATGGGATGTCTTTATTGTAAAGTGACTGGCTGGTGGAGAGCTTTCAGTTTTTCCACTAGGGTTGTTTCAGAAGATCTTTTATGCGGATCAGGGGTTTTCCGGTCCTGATTTGGCTCGGAAGAGTCCGCTGGACCTAAAGCAATAATAATGTAATGTAATGTAACATTCCAGGTTCCTATGACGATGTTGTTTCTCGTGCGGATCTTGCTAAATTGTCCATTAGTAGTATACTTATCACCTCCGTCCTGGTGGCCAACGAAAGGCGGGATCCTTGCTGACCCGGGCGACGACCGATCCGGTATGGAATTAGTGGATAGTTCATCATGTAGTGTGTCTTGGGCAAAAAAAGACCTGGCGGTGCCCAATCCTCTCCAGGCTGTTGGCAACAGCCGAAATCCACGAATACAGTGTGGCTCGCCTTGGCCCTGAGCACGTGGTCGTTGAACCTGTAGTAACATGAGGTTCCTCCGCCCTGACCGGTGACTTCTGTGTAGAAGACTTTCGCCCAGTGATGCCGTGCTAACATCACCCCTGTTAGTCGCCTTTTACGACACGCCTGGAAACGTTGGGTCTATTCTATTTAGTGCCCAAACCCACAGGACTTCCTATGATATTATTATTTAGCAATGTAGGCCGTGTGTATGTATGTTTTGTTGATATCTTATTATGATGTTTATTTTCTATTTTATTTTTGTAAACGGGGTTCGATAAATTAGAGCGAACTCCCGTAGCCTCAGCGTCCCCTGCGTGGGATGTCTTTATTGTAAAGTGACCGGCTGGTGGACTGCCTTCAGTGTTACCAATAGGGTTGTTTCGGCAGATCTTTTTTTTTTTGGATCAGGGGTGAGTCATAATAATAATAATAATAATAATAATAATAATAATAATAATAATAATAATAATAATAATAATAATAATAATAATAATAAACTCTTCACTTTGCAACACTGTACATGTTTGCAATGCTGGCTTTTGTTCTGTGTGAATGTAGTAAATGGTTGGATGGTCAGCAGAAATTTAACACATGTGGTCACCACAATTAGTTGTGTATAAAGTGACAATTTTGGCGGGAACGCGAATGTCGGCAGAAATTTAACACATGTGGTCACCACAATTAGTGGTGTGTAAAGTCGTTACAATTTTGGCGGGAAAGTGAATGTCTTCAGAAATATCGATGTCATGTGTTCGAATGTAAAAATGTGGTCACCAGAAAGTTTTACACGTGTGGTCACTAGAGTGCATGTAAAGTTTAATTTTGCTTTTTTTGAGCTATCGAATATTCCACCACAAAATATGCTTCAGCAAAGGAAAATAAGTAAGATTGTAGTTTTCTGTACTTCTAACATCAAAAATGAAAGAGTCGGCACAACGGTGGAAAAAAACTTCGCGTCAGCAGAACGACCAAAAGACAAAGATGTGTGTGTGTGTGTGTGTGTGGGTGTGTGTGTGTGTGGGTGTGTGTGTGTGCGTGCGTGTGTGTAAGTGACTGTGTGAACTGTACATTATCGGTGGCTGCATCTATCGGTAATGTGATGTACCTTTCCTGTACATAATAACGTTTAAATAATGGTAATATTTGATCAATGTTGCATGTACGTACAAACCCGATCTACCAGTTGATTTCATCCCCTCACCTTCCATCCTGCCGGACAGACTACCACCCAACAGGCCTTTTCCCCTCGAACCATGAGGGATCGAATGGAAACGGTCGATGTGGTTTTGAACACATGCTGAAAGGTGTCAAAGCCCGGATAGAACACTCCAATCCTTCCCCTCCTCCCCCACCCTTTGGCACTGCTCGCTGATAATTTGTGTATTATAATTTCCCACAGTCAGTGTTAACTTCCCACAGTTCTTTTTTTTTTAAACTTTTATTTCGAACTCGTAGGTTCTTGGTCGAGACCTATGTGTATTCTTGTGGGGATTATTTTTCCTCATGTCTGTTACTTTTTAAAAATATTATCGATTCGTTAATTTACGTATTTTGGTGCTCCTATGTTAACTGTAACAATTTAATATCAATATGTTAATTTTTGTGTGTGCAATATTTTTGAATACTGTTATGCCGTTCTTGTTTACTACCTTATGCTTTTTTGTATCCTCATCACTACCACACCATTTTTTGGGCTATATGGCCCCCTTGGGCTAGAAGCTTATTTAATACTTGTTGATATTATTGTATGAAATAAAAGGACAAAATTCCAAAGTTCACTTCTCAACGCCAGTTTCTGTGGTGTAAAACGCGTTGTTAAACACCTGTCCTGACTGTAACAGTTGCATTTACTACAACCACAAGTATACAACGGGCTTCAACGTCACTTTCATAATTATATTTGCGCGTGGTGGTAACTACTCACATGCATGTGAAGTTTTATTCAAACTTTCTATCGTTTCTCTTTTTCATTTTTAGTAACAAAATATTAATTTCCTTAAAATCCTAATCACCAACAAGGAAGTCCGACAGACTGTCACCGCCACGACCCCGTCCAAGCAGACGACACAAACAAACACCTTACACACGCATTCAGCCCAGACAGGATGACGATTTCCAACAGAAGCGAAGTGATGAAAACACAACAAGTATATATACAACTTTCAAACTATTTATTCATTCAAGCCACACACTCATACACATACAACATTTACACATAAAAAGAAAATAAATGATGATGAATGTCACGTCCCAACTGCCTCAACAGTTTTATACGATTAGCCTAGAATGTTCTAGAGCATACTCATTTTAATTATAATTCGTTTCCTGCACCGTACGCGATTCGAGCACGCATTCCACACATAGGAAATCGCATGGCAGCAATTAATCTCAATAACAAAATAGCCACGCTACCGCTTTCTAACAATAGTTCGTTCTGCACGGGCGCAATACATTCGCTACTTCTATTAATTATAAACTTAATTAATTTATTCTGATGCTCTCCCCTTACTACCGTAACTTTTAACCTCTATGTACAGGCTGATGATTAAACTATATACATAGGCGCACGACTGCAAACTGCGTAGCGTGACACAGCACCCCACCAAGACGAAAACTAACAGTTTTAGTTCTTAACAACCACGCTACTCAGTTCTGCTCAAGAAATCAGCTGGTACATTTTCCTTCCCTGGAATACTCTCCACTATCAGATCGAAAGGTTGGAGTTGAAGTGCCCACCTCATGAGTCTACAATTCGTAGTCTTTGCTTGCTGCAGGTATTGCAAAGGTCTGTGGTCGGTCTGCACAATGACTGTCTGATCGTACAGGTACTGCTTGAACTTTTGTACGCCCCAAACCAATGCTAAGCATTCCTTCTCTATGGTGGAATAGTTCCTTTCTGCCTGGTTTAGCTTCTTGCTGGCACATGTAATAGGTTGTAAACCCAAACCTTGGTCCTGGCACAGAATCGCCCCTATTCCAATCTCTGATGCGTCAGTCTGTAGCACTAATGGTTTCTCCATGTCTGGCATACAGCATACAGGTTTGGAGCATATGCGGTTTTTGAGCGTCTGGAACGCTACTTCACAAGCATCGGACCACTGTACGGAACCTGATTTGCCTCCCTTGGTTAAGTCGGTCAGCGGCACCGCTATCGCAGCAAAATTCGGCACAAACTTCCGATAATATCCTGCTAATCCAAGGAATGACCTGACCTGCTTCTTGGTAGTAGGACGTGGTGCATTCCGGATCTTGTCCATCTTGCCCTGTTCTGGTTGCACTTTGCCTTCTCCCACTATGTGTCCCAAATACTCAAGCTTGCGGAATCCGAGGTAGCACTTGGACGGACGCGCTGCTAACTGCACTTCTCTCAGCCGCTTAAACAAGATGTCTAAACACTCTAAATGTCTCTCTAGAGTTTCTGTGGCTACCATGAGATCGTCCATGAAGTTGTCGACTTCTTTCATCCTCAATGGCATCAACATCTTGCGCATCATGCGTGAAAAAACTGCCCCTGCGGTTTTCAGTCCGAAGGGCATGACGCACCATTGGAATTGACCCTCGTTGGTAGTGAAAGCTGTCTTGCACTTATCTTCACTCTTCATAGGTATTTGCCAATACCCCTTAGACAAATCGATCTTGCTCAAGTACTTGGCCTTTGAGAGTTTGTTGAACAGATAGTCTATGTCTGGCATCGGCTCAGCGTCGAAAATTACCTGCCTATTGAGCTTCCTGAAATCGACGCAGAATCTGACTGCTCCGTCCTTCTTCTTTACGAGAACGATCGGTGAACTGAACGGTGAAGCTGCTCGCTCGATCACCCCCATAGCTAGCATCGTCTCAACCTCTGCCTTGATTGTCTCCATCTTTGAATGAGGTAACGAGTACTGTTTTGTCCTTACTGGACGGTCGTCATCCAGTCGTACTTCGCACTCATCCAACGTGGTGCGCAAAGGCAAGTCAGTCAGGATGTCAGGGTAACGAACTAATAGCCTCCTAATTCCTGCATGGATCTCCGGGCTATCTGCATCAAGATGCACGTCATCTAACGTCTCTGACTGCTTCAACACTACGGTGGGTATGCCCTCGACTGTTGGTACCTCTTCCCATTCGTCCGCTTCATCAACTACTACAGCTGTGGCGATTTGTACTCTCTGATGGTACAGTTTCAGTAAGTTGGCGTGAAACAGTTTCACCTTGTTCCCAATGCGAATCTGATAATCGCACTCGTTTCGACGACTTACGACTTCGTATGGCCCCCTCCAGCTCATTTCTAGTTTGTTGTGCTTGGTTGGCAGCAAAAGCAGCACTTTATCTCCTGCCTGAAACGTTCTAGGTTTCGTTTTCTTATCGAAGTGTCTTTTCTGCCTCTCGCCTGCTTTCTTCAGACTTTCCTTCGCTAGTGCGCACGTTTCCTCGATTCTATTTCGCAGGTCCACAACATACTGACTAGCTACCTTCACCTCTTCTCCTTGACTGTCCTTCGTCCACAAATCTCTCAGAACTGACATGGGACCCCTCACTGTCTTGCCATACAGTAGCTCAAAAGGTGAAAAACCTGTGCTCTCTTGAGGTACCTCCCTATACGCGAAGAGCAGCGCTGGTATGTACCTGTCCCATGCTTTCGGTTGCTCCTTCGTCAGCTTTTTGAGCATCGACACGAGTGTACCATTGAAACGCTCCACGAGCCCGTCACACATTGGATGGTATGGTGTTGTCGCCTTCCCATGGATTGCTAGAAGTCTATTTACTTCAGTCATCACGTTCGACATAAATTGTGTCCCTTGATCTGTTAATATCTCTTTGGGAATTCCCACTCTTGTCCAGATCTCCCACAAAGCTTCGGCAACTCTCTCAGCCTCTATGCCTTTCAGTGCTACGGCCTCAGGATACCGTGTCGCATAGTCTACCATGACTAATATGTATTGGTTGCCTCTGTCTGACATAGGTTTTATAGGACCCACAATATCGACTGCAACTCTCTGAAACGGTTCATCAACTAGAGGTAGTTTCTGCAGCGGAACTTTTGCTACCCTACCCCTGGGAACTGTTTTCTGGCATTCGGGACATGATTCGCAGAATCGCCTAACATCCCCGCACATTCCAGGCCAATAGAACACCCCCCATATCCTCTCACGTGTTCTCTTTCCCCCCAAATGTCCGGCCATCGGAGGGTCGTGCGCCAGGCGCATCACCTCTCCTCTTAGCTTGCTAGGCACGACTAGCTGCGTTAGCTCCTCTTCTCTCTGATGGTGTACTCTATACAAAATACCCTTCTTTTTGGAGAAGCTAACCATCGCTTTGCCTGACTTGAGTTTCGTCCCTTGCTTCTCGCACTCTCTAGCTCTAGCTAAAGTGGGATCTTCTTCCTGCAACTTGGCCAACTGATCGGGCGTCACATCGAGTTGGAATGGCTTCGGAATCGGCAGTGCTTTCTCCTGCTTCCCTTCTGCTTTGGCCTGTGCCCTGGTCTGAACGGCGGCTATCGCACACTCTAACCCATCTACAGCCACTGGACTACGATAGCCTCCCTTGAAAGTAACCCAGTTGCCTAGAATGACATCGGGTACAACTTGCTCGATGACGATCAATTCTACTGTACCCTTCACGAAAGCTGAGTCTACTTCTACGTACGCTGTAGGATACTTCCCTGACTTGACCTGATCAGCAAACATGACCTCGATCTCTCTACCTGTCATATCCTCAGGACGCACCCACTTGGCTGCTACTGCCCCCACCTCGGCACCAGTATCTCTCAGAATCTTCACAGGCTGACCCCTGACCGTTCCCATGCTCCACGGGTTGTACGGCTGAATGGTACTAAAGCTAGTCTTAGTCATTTCCGAGTGAATCGGTCCTGAATCCGGACTGACAGTGATACGTAGCAACTGTTTCGGACTACGGCACTCCTTCACTACGTGACCTAGCTTCCCGCACTTGAAACACTTCACAGGACGTTTCTCCCCACTAGGTTCTCTCCTCTTATCCTCTTCACCCTTGTTGCCACTAGGACCACTCCTCGCTGCCCCTACAGACTGACTGACAGCACGATTACCCCCCTTGTATGGCACGCTACCGAACACTGGTCTGTTACTCACTGTCCGTTTCGCATCTACATGTAACTGGGCAATCTCAGCTGCTTGCTCGCCGTTCTCAGGCTGCCTCTCCCTCACAAACAGCTCTAACTCAGGGTTCATTACTGACAACAACTGTTCAGTCAGAAAGACATCAAGCACTACGCCCGCATCATCTATATCTTTCTTAGCCAAAGAAAACCATCTCTTCACTAAGACTTGTACTCTACTCAAGTACTGCGGAAAAGTCTCTGTGCCTTCTTTCCTACTCCCCCTGAACTGCTTGCGGTAGTAGTCAGCATCTCTCCTAAATCGCTTCAGAAGAGCCCCCCTGACCACTTCGAAATCGACTATCTGCTCTGGAGTTAACTTCAGATAAGTCTCTCTTGCCTCCCCTGACAACAACGGTGACAACCTAGCCGACCACGTCTCTTCCCTCCATTTCTGAGTTCTAGCTATTTGCTCAAAGTGCTGTAGATAGCTTTCAATATCCTCTTTGCCATCAAATGGTTGGACCTTGATCTTGTAGCTATCCGGCTGAACTCTATCCCTCCTACGTTGGGCTTCTAGTTCTTTCTCTTGCTCCAACTGCGCTCTAAGCCTTTCTCTATCGTCTTCCCGGGCCTGCTCTCTAGCTGCACGCTCTTCTTGCAGACGCAACTCGACGTTTTCCCGTTCGGAGTCTATTTTCTTTTCTAAGAGCTTCAGTTCTCTAGCTTTATCTTTGCGCTCTTGTTCTCTATCTTTACGCTCTTGCTCTAGCCTTCTTTCTACTATGGCTAAATCTTCTGCCCTCCTCTTCTCTGCTAGGACCAGCTCTTCTGCTCTTTCTTTACGCTCCCGTTCCATCTTCTTCTCTGCCAAAGCTAACTCTTCTGCTCTTTTCTTCTCTTCGCGTTCCATCCTCCTCTCCAGCCTAGCTGTTTCCACAGCTCTATCTTTCCGCTCTAGTTCCAGCTCCCTCGCTAATCTAGCGGCCTCTTGCTCCCTAGCCACCCCGTCTACCACAAAACTGGCTAGAACTGCGTCCTTCAGCCCCATGCTAGTGCCCAGCTCTCTGTATTTAACATATACATCCATACTGTCACTACTTTTCCCTGCCATGGACGTAACTGAGGTCGGAGTTAGATTGGCTGCCATACGAGATCTATGAGCGGAAGGCGTACTCACTGTGGGTTTCCCGTCAGAGGGTCCCGGACGCGAAGCGGCTGCGTCGGTCCCGGTGTACTGGTCCATCGCTCGCGCCTGCTCAGCTGCTCTCCAAGTCGCAGCTCTCGTCAGCATACAGTCGCGGACTAAGAATGAAAATGGGAAGAAATGGGTGAATAACAAATAAAACAAATAACGATTAACACATATACAAACAGTCGGACAAATGACAAGTAAACAGCAACAGGAGCCGGAGAAGTCCCTTATCGTCTAGGCCTCGACGACAAAGTTGCTTACCTCAACCCCCCGTTTGTGCACACACGCTCGGGGTGTGAACCCTTTTGCGCAGCGCAACCTCACTCCCGACCAACCACCCACTGGCCACTCATCCGACACACAAGACGACAAAGAAACAAACACTGACTTCTGGTATCTAAACAATCAAAAAATAAATCTACCCTAACTACTTCCCCCTATCCCTTCCTAGATCTATCCCACCGCTGCCACCAAATGTCACGTCCCAACTGCCTCAACAGAGGTTCGACATGTGTAACTTCCACACGAGAAAAAAAAACCAACACCTAAATAAACTCTAAAAGACAAAACCAGAAGTAACAAGACAATTTCTTTATTTCACTCACTCATTCGCACTAAAAATTAACTCCCTTTATCCCACTTCCCAACCAACCAACCCTCAATCCCACTAATATAACCCCAAACTAATACATAAACAATTCGCTCAAAATAATAATGATAATTAAATCAAAATGAAAATGACTAACTACAAAATGTACAAAAGATTTATAACAATTATGGCTGAAACAGCTTACTGCCAACAAGGTAAATAATTGAAGCAAATGCTTTAAATCTTTATAAATATTCAAACCTTGTTACATTTAAATTCCAAACAGATACAACAAGTCTTTTATATTATATAAAATGAATAAGAAAGTTTATCCTTTATTTATCTAAATTAATCTAAATTATTAATTAATAAATATCTGGCGAAATAATTCCCCCAGACAAAACTATACAATCACAGGGCTACTTAATCAGGTAGGTAATATTACTCAACAATGTTTATCAATCAGTTCAAATTAAATATATTTCAATGTGCTGTAATTTATAATTTATCACATGTAAAACAATTATTGTTCCTCACAACTGTTTATCAATGGTTATAGTTATTTGTTGTGAATGGTGGAGTGTGCGTGTGTGTGCTTTATAAACAAAATAAGGTTCCTTTTTCGACTACCGCAACCTTCGCAACTGAGGTTGACTCAAGGAACACCGGCGTCATAGGCCGTGGCACACCAGCGTCCCCCAGCTAGGTTACAGCACCCCAAACAACACTCTGGTTTAAGGTTTCTGGTTTTGGTACATCTACAAAAATACATACAAAAATACGCAACCATTAATAATTATATTACAATATATTGCACAAGCATTCCGCTGTCGGAATGGTTGTCTCCCTTTCAACATCCTTACTCATCCTCCCTGTCATTACTTCTGTCATGGCACATATACATTCACAATCACCTCCTTTCTGTCATCTCTTCGCTACATAACAGCGAATTCTCTTTTATTAATTTATAATCATTTAATTTATAATTCAGTTTAGAAAATTCTCTCTCTCTCTTTCAGTATTTATGCAGCAAATAATATGAAACATAAAATAGAGTTAAGAGAACGTAATTAACTATCCATTCACACTGCATGCATAACCCAAACCCCCGAACGATATGGCCAACTGAGAAATTGAGATAAGCAACTTACGCTACCAGTGGGATCCTCCGGCCTGTTGACAGAGACACACAATGACTGGACAAACACACAGGCACAGATGGTTAGGCAAGGTGATACACAGGCAGAAGAAGTCCTAGACGGAGTCACAGGTCACCCGACGTTATACGTAGATAACTCAGATTTCGCTGAGAATACACAGCTGGTATTCTAAACAGCTTAGAACGGTTCCAGTTAAACAAACACTTCCAAAGTGTTCCCAAAACAGTCCTCCTCTTCCGATAACTAGTCTCTCTTTTTCGTTGACAGTCTGATCAGTACGACCCACAGACGACGTCACTATCTGGCACCTTGACACAACACAGATCTGTTGATTCTGGCTACAAAAGCGATATGAAAATGTTCTCTGCTCCTATCAAAATATACAGTGCATGGGGTTTTATACGATTAGCCTAGAATGTTCTAGAGCATACTCATTTTAATTATAATTCGTTTCCTGCACCGTACGCGATTCGAGCACGCATTCCACACATAGGAAATCGCATGGCAGCAATTAATCTCAATAACAAAATAGCCACACTACCGCTTTCTAACAATAGTTCGTTCTGCACGGGCGCAATACATTCGCTACTTCTATTAATTATAAACTTAATTAATTTATTCTGATGCTCTCCCCTTACTACCGTAACTTTTAACCTCTATGTACAGGCTGATGATTAAACTATATACATAGGCGCACGACTGCAAACTGCGTAGCGTGACAATGAACAATCAATGGTACAATGAAATGACCCGTCAATGGGATGATCGATGGTTGCTAGCCAACCCAGTCCGCATAACGAATCGTGCGTAGCCAACGTCCGTTCGCACGTACTAATACAAGAGGGGGGTCAAGTGCATAGGAGGACAACATGGAATGAGCCCACCTGACTGGACGTAGTCCTCGATGCCTCCTTGCAGCGTGGCGGTCCACGAAGTCCCGCTGCTAGTAATCCACCCCTGCTTGTGGCTGTAGTCGTTGCACGTGCTGATGATGACGATACGTGGTGGTTTCGCCGCTTCGATCCGCCACTGACGGCGATGATGATGATGATGACGGTGACACAGCAGTCACGCAGTCCTGCCGCCGTCGACGTCGCACAGCGGTACCCCTCCGGACAGCTTCCACGCGACGTCTAGGCCAGGCTCCGACTGCCCACGTGTCCAATCACCAACGGAAATGGTGGGGTTGAGGGAAGATGACGATGTAGACGATGGTGAGGTTGTGAGGACACAATGATGACACCACAGACAACAAAGATGGCGATGATGATGACGGTCGATCCACTTGATCGCATGCGGTCGAAAGACGTCGCACAACGTCGAACCCAATCGGTCGATATCGAACCTGTAACATGCTTGTTGCATTGTTAATATCCTGCTTGCTCATCTCTGTCCCCCCCCCCCCCCCTCTGCACACACTCTCCCCCCCCCCCCCCCTTCTCTCTCACAACTTCCTTTTGATGCTCGAGGGGAACAACTGCTGTCCGCTTCCCCCCTTGACTCTTTCCTCGCTTACTTCCCTTTGCTATTATTGTCTCTCTCCCAATGAAACATCCCATAATAACACAAAGAAATTATAGAATGCAATGAAACATGGGCATAGCTGCAAATGAATACGTGTAACCATCATCACATTATTCACATCAGACAACCACAACAACAACAGCAACCACTCTCATCCTCACCTTCATTCTCCTGCCCTTCCACCCTGCAACCACTCTCACCCTCTCTTCCTTCCTCACACACACCTCTCGTACCCACACCCCATAGCCAGCGCTGGGTTCTCGGACACAGTAAGGAAAGTATCACCCCACACTCACCCAGCCAGTTCGAATGTAGTCGCACTCGTAGCCCTTTCCACCGCTCCTACGAATAACTCTGTGTAGGGTAAATCCGTAGTGCGTAGTCTTCCTAGCGGACAGTACCTCACGCTAACTACCACACTACCACAACCTTGGTTTTCTATAACTGTACTCCACTTTGAGTATTACCACCATAGAAACCAGCAACCTTTTCAACTAGTATTTTCTAGACCAGTTACCAAAATCCGTCGATAACCGTCTAAGCCCTACACCACAGAAACACCGAGCACCAGACAATACGTCTCTCCTGTAGCTCCCTCAAAACCGTTCTGCCAAGAAGTGAGTACTTTTCCCAATGCCCTAACCACTGCGCACTGCTATGTCACGTTCCGCACGCTTTCGGCTATTGCAATCAAACACATCGCAACTCGCAATTACATACCCCCAACCCCTTCTGCTCTTTCACCACAGACTGCCCTGTGACACAGACCATCACACAAGCCATTGGACAACATGATGACATGCTCACAGTGGTGAAGAAACGGAAACTCCGATTGTCGCGTCACCCGAATGGGATCAGTGACTTCAGCTCAAACAGCGAGTGGAGGGATGCAAACTTAAACTAAAAAAACTAACACAAATGCCAGATGAACACTTATAGTCTTTTATTCAACGCACACATACAGGAGAATGGGACATCTAACCCAACCCCAACCTTTATCCGGACCCACAACCCCAACAATTAACAATTACCTCCCTTCTCTAATCCGTGACCCCTGACTCTGTACACAAGATGCCAACACAACCAAGATATAACAACATAAAGATAAAGCTAAAATAACACAACTGATGGCTTAAGTGTACAGTCACCAAGACTTGAAGAAATGTATTTAATTAAATTGTCTGAAATTGATACTTCAAGTGTTCACCAGTGATTTTCAGAAAATCACCAAACAATATAACTATCACAAAATATAATACAGAGACACTGCTTGAAAATTCACTAGATATATAGTATGTTTTATTTGCGTGTAATGTGTGTAAATGTATGTATGACTGTGGAGGTGTAATCCTGCGAATGGAGAACCCCAGTGGTTGGTTCCTGGACTTGTAGCGCCCAGGTGGCGATGGTCGCGCAAACGTCTCAGCACGGCACCCACGACGCCACAATGGGGCAACAGCAGCCAATCACCAGATAGCAACAGTACAAGAAGAACAATAGTATTAGTAAGCCCAATCTGGTCAACAAAACAAACCAACTTACTAGGCTACCTCTACAATGTAAACAATACATGGGAAATAACTCCTTCCGCCGTCCGCCATCTTGACCTGTTTATTTATGCATTACAACAATCCACAATTCTTCCATAATTTATAACACTTTTTATGAACATGATTATTTATACAAATATAAATACATATTGTAACTCCATTTCTAGTCAACAATCTTGATTCATCCTCTCTCTCATATTCATCACCCCTCTTCCATATTGTTACGTTGAGACGCGCATGATGGTGCGTGTGAAATGCGCACGATATTATGTGTGAAGCGCGTGCAATGGCAGGCTTGTCCGATATTACGTTCGATTTTGGTGTGGGCACTGCCGGCTCACTTTAAGAAGTGGCGACTTAAATTTAAAGGAGATATGCTATAGAATTAAACACATGAGCGTTTCTTGTGGAAACATTGCTAGGCTATTGGTGATAATGATCTTTCTCGACATCCCTCTCTCTCCCTCTCTCACACACCCACAGAGATGACAGAGAGCGGGACTGACTGTTGCACGCTTTATTGGACAGGACTCCTTGTTTACGTATTCAGTATGGATAGTTTTCTTTATACGAGGTATTGATAGGAATATTATCCTCTTTGCGTGATATGGGTAGTTTTCTACCCAGGATGTGTAAATAAGATGCAAAATAGCGACGTGCAGCGAAGTTTAAAATGATGATGCTGCCGCTAATGCACAAAGAAAATATTCAACAGCAAAGAAAATGAAAAGACAAATAAAGCAAATAAACCAATAACGAACACACAAAACGAGAATAAACGAAACAAGTCCACAGTGCATTTAGGCTATATAATTAAGTGTGTGCATTCAAGAATTTGTTTATATAATTATGTATTAACCTGTTATTACTTTATTTGCTCATTCATTAATTATTTCCTCTAATGAAGATCATCAGAATAATAAGCATACAGCCTCAAAATAAACCAATTTCCAGTTTTATCAAACAAACCTCATAGGCAGTAATATTGTTTATGGAATAACTGTTTACTGGTGTCCTGCGCCAAGCAATACAATACCTCAATCATCATCATCATCATCATCATCATCATCATCATCATCATCATCATTCTTATTTATTGATTGATTTATTGTTGCTTTAGGTCCAGCGGACTCTTCCGAGCCAAATCAGGACCGGACAACCCCCGATCCGCATAAAAGATCTGCCGAAACAACCCTAGTGGGAAAATTGAATGCCCTCCACCGGCCAGTCACTTTACAATAAAGACATCCCACGCGGGGGACGGCTGAGGGTTGACCTCAACTACGCGAACACCCCGGTTACAAAAACAAAATAGAATACAACCATCATTATAAATCATCAACAAAAAACATACATATAAAATGCCTATAGTGCGAAATAATACAATCATAGGAAGCCCTAGTGACCACCCGGCAGAAAGCGTCCAACACTCCCAAGCTGATCCAACAGACCTCATACACAAACAAGGAGTCTTGTCCAGGAAGAGTTTTCAAGAAAAAAGGTAGGTCATTGATCTAGCGAAGAAGAAGAAAGTATAGCAGAGTGATAGGACAGATCAGGAATGGGAAAGAGCAAATGATGAAGACAGCGACAGTGGGAATTTAAAGCACTAAATTTCCAGAAAGTGGGGATACTATTTATACTGAAACCCCCGGCACTCCAACGGGGGGAACTGTTGCCGCAGTTAATTTGTCATGCCTACAAAGGCAAGACAGGTTTTCAACTGGGGCTTTCACTGTACCCTTTATAGGTTAGAACAATCTACAGTGGCAAGATTGCTCATGACCCCAAGGGGTATCATTCTTATTTATACTATAACATACAAGTGGATCTCCAAAGACATGTCCAAGTCAAGTCTGATTAATTATCAAAATATAACTGCATGTGATCGTTTTAAATGGAATCCATCACAATACTATAATGCATTTGGTAGTGAGAGAAATCATGAATAGATTCAAAGTGGTGAGCAACAAATTATTGAATCTTTGATGCACTTAATTTAATGCTGTAATTGTCAGCAAATATTATTGTTAATACTTACGCATTTAGACAAAATATGTCAATCAATATAACAAAACAAAATAACAACAACAAAAACAAAATGGAAGACAAGTCAACAATATACTACTCCCGCATTATTATCTAGAGTTGGGTAATGACAAATTTGTTTTCCTGCAACACAGACTTCTAATTATCACTCCGCATAATACAAATTACAATGAAACATCCAAGTGCCAAATAAGCACAATCAGTTAATTTCGGATATATACTAATGACAGAAGTAGTTTCAGATCCATTAAATAAAGCACTAGTTTCACATCCATAAAATAAAGCGGTAGAAAAGAAAAAAGTCAGTGTAACAATGTTTGTACAATGTAAAAATGTAGCGTTTGTGGCATGCAAGACTCCAATCATTCAGTCAGTTAACAAACAGTGCATACACGGACAACGTGTGCTTGTAGAGGAAAACACTACAAACTGAATATTGTGAAAGAAATGCAAAGAATGGAATAAAGCCCAAGGTAATACAAAAACAACTAAATGTTAATAAGAAAAGTTTGGAACAACAAGAAAGGAAAGAACAAAATTCTTTCAAACATATTTTGTAAGTGTTACATTTACACTATGTAAAAATGTTTTGAAAGTGTTCAATGAACTCCAACTCTTACAGAAATTAACATTATATGTGTGTTTTCCATAACAAACGCAATCCCTAATCTGAAAATACACTATAGATGCAATATTGCTTATTAAAAAGATCATTATTTTCAAACGCTTGGAAAAACTCAGATCACGATAGTAATACTGACTGGAATGATACAATCACAGTGCAATAATTCACCATCACCACAAAAACAATAATCTTAACAAAAATAACATGAACATCTTTTTCGCAGCATGGCCATGTAGTTAACATAGCATAATGCAAAAGGCAGTTGTAAACAAATAATACAATTTTTTTTAAAGCATACAAAATGGTAGGGGATCAACTGTGATTTTAAAATAAAATGCAAAGTGACAAAAAACAAATCACATGTCGCATTTTTCTTCTCTAAAGAGAACCAAATAATCACAAACATAATTATGGAGCCAGCCTGTTTGCCTAATGATTTAGTATTTTACTCACCATTCAAAACTAAATGTGTACCATGCTGTATTTTTCTAAATAACGTGGCTTATAATTTTGTTGCGGATTATTTGTCACAAGATTTTCCTATCTCATCCTTTGTGGAAGCTGAAGCTCCAAATACTAGAGTTCATGATCGTGAATTTTGTGTGGGACTAGGTACTGAACACAAATATTGCTGAAATTACCCAGCACTAAAGCAAAATGTCTATACAGACCGCATTAGTTTGACAATCTATGCAGCATTCTCAATATGTATGCACTCTTTGCGCAAGACACCTCCAAAACTGAACACTGTTATAGTTAGAATAGTGGTGGTATCATAAGTCATTATCCTTTTGCCCACTAGACAAAGGATGCATTGAGCGCACACATATTAATTACTTGACACATGGGTAGGCTTTAGGGTATCAATTGTCTCATCAATGTGCCTAGTGGAAAGGGGTGGGGTGAGGAATCTCAACTAGTAGTGTGATGGGATATATGGCATTCACCTGCCTAGCAAATGAGCATCGGGATTTTTAAAGTCCATGTGATGGAATGCATGTGTGCTGTTATATGCTAAACTAAGCAAACAATTTATTTAAATTAGGCAAAAAGACACAAGAGTTTTGCTACGTTTGCTTAACGTTAAAAGTTTGAGCATATATTTTTCACATTAGGTAAGTCTTATTTCAAAGTTAAACATAAGGCAAAAGCTCGCATAAAGTTAAATGTTTATACTATGTAAACCATACATATTGCATTCTATAGTTCGGAAAATATGGTACAATTTAATTTTATGATGATGGTATTTAATTTTATGATGATATGTATGCAAGTCCTAAAATCTACACTGAGAAAAGAACTAATAAAAACCTGTCCAAATGAAGATCTATCTCACTCTCTCTATCTGTATATATATATTTATCTTTCTTTATCTCTATCTGTGAATTATTTTCATCACGTAATGTGCAATTATTGTACAAATACTACAACATTATTTAATAAAAAGTATATTAAATCACATTTATGATGTTTAGATCAACAGGCATAATCAATAATGTGTCATTTGTCTTAACATGATTGTCCCGTCCACCTTTATCAAATCATACTAGCTAGGACATAAAGCTTTTATCAGTCATAAGCCTTATTCAACCATACTAGCTAGGCCAGGAAGCTTCCCTCAAGCATACTGCCTAAACAAAAGGTCTTCATCAACCGTTCTAGCTAGGACAGAAAGCTTTCCTCAGTCATACTGCCTAGACAAAAAGCCTTCAACGATCGTACTAGTTAGGTCAGATAGTCTAGCAGGGTTGATGATGCTCTGTCATACATGCGACTTATTCCCGGGGGAACCCAAGACTCTCCGCTTCCAAAGTGTGACCACGCTGCTGCGGCAATTGCTCCTGTTGCCAGCCCAAACACACCCAGACCTATGTAGTTTAACACCTGTTAGAAAAAAATAAACGTTTTCAAAATAACAAAATGATAATACTAAACAAATAACTTGCAGAAAGAAGGTGATGTTTTCAAAATAATAAACAACAGACGACCGCCAGAAAGAAGTTGATATTTTCAAAATAACCAAATAATAATAAAAAAGAGTAATTTTTCTTAAATAGCATGGTTACCAGCTGAAAGACCTGCTCAAGACTCTTGCTACTGAGGCAGGCATGCGCAAATTAGTTTGCTGGCGCCAAGATGTATTCTTGCTGCAAGCTGCCACAATATGTAGCCCAATATGTAGTCCCTTGCAGCGTCAACAGGCACAAGAAAATGACAATGGGTGCCAGATCATTTGAATGTGCGGCACTACAGCTGAGGAACAGACTACCACAATCACTGCGAGAGCCTGCCTCTAAGAAGACATTCTAGAAGCAGCTGAAAACCTTCCTCTTTGACTACTGATTTCCCTTCACTCATTCCTCCTCTCCTTATTTTTCAATCATTATTTTTCTGAGTGCCCTGAATATGCTACCATAGCATGTAGTAAACACACTTTAAAAGTGTTCAACATCGACATCGCTGACAACTTGGCGACATCAACCAATCCCTTATAGTGACTTCTAATTGCAAGTGTCTTCACAGGTGCTGAAAGCGGTCGCTCAGTCACCAAATGTAAGTTTTAAAAAATCCTCTGGAGCAATCTAAACCTTCTATCCGATTTGACTAATTACGTTTCCTTTAGCTGCTGTCTGATCCCACCACTCATCTTATTTTCAATGATACTTTCAAGTTTACCGAATTACAAACTGATTTCTGCTACATTTCTGTTACTTTACTTTGCTGAGGCAGTGTTCAAGAAGTGCAGACAGAGGATGTATATGTTGTACAAACTGCGTTCACTGATGGTGTCGCAAAGAATTTTGCAGCAGTGCTATACTGCTTTCATTGAGTCTGTGTTAACATTCTTATTCATCTGTTTCTATCAGTCTCTTAATCTCAAAAACGAAGATTCTCTTAACAGTATCTCCAGAACGTGTAGCAAGATTGTAGGCAGAAATCTCCCCCGTCTCTGCGATTTGTTCCAAACAAGGGCCCTGAGCAAGGCCATGTGCATCATTAAAGACCCCACCCACCCCCTGTGCCCCCTCTTCCAGTGTCTTCCGTCCGGGGTTCGACTCAGGACAATGCAATGCCGAACAGTTCGCTTTAGTTCCACTTTCATCCCTACTGCAATTACCCTTTTCAATTCAACCAACAAACGCTGATGGCTCTGCTCAGAACACCTCACCACCCTCAAATTAATAACCCCATCATTTATTATTATCTGATTAATTGCTTTTACAATCAAACTTGTATGTTTTACTCTACTACCCCCATGTCCATTGATAATTATTGTGTTGGTAAGTGTGAGTGTATTACCTTATTTGTCAAGGACTGTTTGGTATTTTTTATCTCGTTGTTATAGTTGCTTATGATGTGTTCTGTGTGGATGAGTGCACGGCTGCAGTGATGAGTGGGCAAATGTAGTGCGTGAGTGTGTTGTAACTGAGCGAGGCTTTTATGACTGAAATAATAGTGCCTATTCTTTAGTCCTACTTCTTACCTGTAATATTTTTACCTGCAAGAGGCGTTCGCTCAATCAATGCATAGCTAAATTATGTACGGATGATGTGCGTACGGATTATATGCTTTCTGAACCTCTTATATTAGTCTGTGTCTTATTATTGTTCATTATAACTGTCTTGATGTGTGGAGCCATTATATAACATAATGTGATGAGACTTGTACAATATTTCCATTCCTGTGGTAATAAAGATGTGTTGAATTGAATTTACGTTTAAGTGGTTTACGAAATTGTGAGAAAATGCTGCATGTGAGTAACGTTGAGTCACTAGCCCACCCGGCAAATTGAAATTTCTAGTTTCAGGACCCTTATTCCAAGAGAAAAAGCTACTTAAATCTGTCTTCTGACGGGCTTCCATATATTTGACATACTACGTCAGAAATAAGACATTATTGTAAGACTTACCCTGTCTTGCCATTTTCTGTTCTCGATGCACTGATGGTATCGCATCCGAGAGAACGATACCTAGTGAGAAACAGATTCTGTATCATTATTCAAAGCGAAAAAACAAACAATATGTTACTGAACAAACAATATGTTATTGAAATGACTGAACACAAATTTGTACCGTTAAGAAAATAAAACAGCACTAAAAAATTCAGGGCCCAACATATTAAAGAAGATGGCAAATAATTCAAATATAGTTTCAAATCATTGCGAAAAGGTATAAACATGAAATTTCACTAAGCCATTGAAAAACAAAATAATCTGTGGAAAGATAATTATAATGTGCACAATTGTAAGGATGGAAATGTATGAAATCATAGACAGATATTTGTCAAATTTGTTTCATCATCTGGACTGTTTGGCTAAAGTCTCATGTTTTAGGTTTAAGGTCCACTGACCAATTCATAGTAGATTAAAAAAAAAAACAACCAAATGCTCCAACTATCAGGTATTAATAGCTAGTGCAACTAGAACTACTAACAATTTCAGTTTGAACTACCATAAAATAGACTTACAGATGTGTACAGTGGAATCCAGGAGTTTGGCATCAGTGTGTTCAGAAAGTTATCCAGCTTTTTACGCATGAGGAACAAGGGAGAATTCACTTTGGCTCGCATCTGCACACATGCACAACAGGTGAATAGTTACAAAACAAAATGAAAAATAACCATTAGCAGTAGCTCTAACTTCTGCTTACTATTGGGTGGCGAAAAATATCAGTTGCTTCCATAAACATCTTCGCTTCCCCTCCATCTATTAATAATAATAAAAGTAGTAGTAATAATATTAATAATAATAATAATAATAATAATAATAATAATAATAATAATAATAATGGATGCTGTATATGCGCTTTACTGCTAAATAACACTATAAAAATGCGTCACTCTGTAACCAAAATACTGGCTCACATGTAACACACTTGTTCACACACAACAGACATACATTCATCACTCCAAAATGTGAAGCACAGGCAGGCTGATTGCTATAACAAGGAAATTAATTAATATTGTAAAGTTTTAGACTGACTGCATCCAATACCATCACTAATTAATAATCATAACTAAGAAACTCAAGACATGGCCATAATGTACCTCAATGTAGTTGTCCATGGCCAAGTCACAGATGGCTTTGGCATCAGGGTTCCTGAAATCTGTGTATGCTGGTAAGGCCACAGCTTAAAAACAAATAAACAAACAAAAAACATTTTTATTTTTTCCTCAGCAACTTTGAAAACTCTTCTGAAGGATGAAGAGCATGTATCAGCATTCCCAAGTGCTGTGAGACCATCTTGAACTGACTGAACTTTCTCAGCCTCCTACATATTCGAGTTTTCATTCTTCTTCTTCAAGCTTCTTTGAGCCTCTTCTTTCTCCTACTTATTTTTTAATTCACATTTATTCTTCTTCATATTAATAATAATTGTATTCATAAGGCGATTTCCTATTGAGAAACAGTTCAAAATGCTCCCTCACACATAAAAGAATTGGGATGCAGTACAAATCAAAGTGAGTTGGGGGAGTGCCAGCATTCACTATTTTTAAAAAAAACAACATTATCTTCTTCAGAAAGATGTAGACCTAAAATCATGGAAATTTTACCTAAATCGTCATTGTATTCATCCAGGATTTCATCCAGAACCAAACAGTCTTCAAATCCCTGCAAATATAAGTATCAAGACAGGAAGTCAAGTCAAGATACCTTTATTCATAAACATTACAGTGAAAATTTTACGTGTCTCTTATAATGTACAAATAACCACATACACACAACGGACAGGCTCACGGCTAAACAAAGAAAACACATATACATACCAGAGTAGTGACAACTACATGCGACATAGGACATATTATACACGTATAACCAACCTCTCCCCTTATTTACAGCCTCTCTCTACACTTATCCTCCCTTCTCTCCCCTCTCTTCTCCTACCCTTCAGCTCAGTTATTATAACAGAAAGTATATAAAGCATTCATACAAATGTTAATACGGCACTATTCTAGGTCTCTTTAATTAATTTGTCATAAAAACTGAACATTTTCCTCTAGCAAGAACATTGCAATTTTTCTTCCTCTTCTTTTAATTGTTTCAACAGATTTTAATTACAGTAACTATGGTCACATGTTTGAAAAAACAATGTTCTCAAAGAGAAAAAGCACTATTTGCCATACATGACCTTATTTCTACCTTGTTTTCCCTAAGGATATTGATAGTAAATAATGTAGACAGCTGCGAAAGAACTCACAATGGACCAGGAGGAGACAATCACCATGGCTAGAAAGAAACAACTTACACAGTTCATGCCTTGTCCATAGAAAGGAACCATCGCGTGGGCTGCATCACCCATGATCACTCCTTTAGAACCTACATGGTACGGATGGCACTGAAACAATCACAGGATGACTATTAATGATAAATGGCATGACAACAAAATGTGGCATAGAAGCAGTTGATTAAAGGTTATACACTGACAGTATCGGATGATGTACATGGTATCCGACCTTATAATTTAGTTTTTCTTTAAAGTATAGTTTAGAGGCAATAAATATCCATCATATTAAAGTAGTCAAAATAACAAAATTTCCACATCCAAAACAAAACTAAGGCATAAATAAATAAATATATAAATGAATTAATTAATAAAGCAGAAAGAAGGCTTTTACCTTGATTGACACTAATGGCAATGCATCATTCTCCATGTAAGTCTTCTTCAGATTTTCTCTGCAACAACATTTGCCACTTGTGTAAGCATGCCAAGGGAGGCTTCCCCCTCCCCCTACTATTTCTGCTGCTGCAAAGTGTAAGCATGCTAAGGGAGGCTACCCCCTCCCTCTACTATTGCTGCTGCTGCAAAGTGTAAGCATGCTAAGGGAGGCTTCCCCCTCCCTCTACTATTGCTGCTGCTGCAAAGTGTAAGCATGCTAAGGGAGGCTTACCCCTCCCTCTACTATTGCTGCTGCTGCAAAGTGTAAGCATTCTAAGGGAGGCTACCCCCTCCCCTTACTATTGCTGCTGCTGCAAAGTGTAAGCATTCTAAGGGAGGCTACCCCCTCCCCTTACTATTGCTGCTGCTTATCTATGTAAGTAGTGTACACATTCTAAGGGAGGCAACTGTATGTAAAAACACAAAATTAATGCTCAAGTCAATTGTCACATCACACAGTAATGTAGCCTTGGATGACACAATTACACAATTACAATAATCAGCATCCTCTTAATTCTTGTTATTTAGTTTTACTCACTTTCGTTTACATTGTATAATAAACATATAACCACCTGAGAGAACAAAAACCAACTAATATCGTAATTCAATCATAATTATGATGAGGAATAAAACAGCGGTATTTCTGAGAGCTGATATGATAGGACGCCTGCATGAAAAGAAGTTACAGAAATATTGGACAGTGACAAACCTGAATGTTAAAACCCTCAAAATGTTCACATATATATATATATTTCTGTGTAATTATGATGTAGGTCATCATCAACAAGATGTTATTTTAATTTCTTTTTTCCATGGTGCATGTAGGACCCCAAAAGTATGCCTGAACTTTTTCAACAGTATATATACTACTATCAATTAATCGTCCCTAAACTCTATATAAAACCTGTAATTTTTTTACAACTGTACCAGCCAGATTGCATATGAAAATGCTGGAATTCTGGATCCTGGCATAACAAAATGCGCCCATGTTACTTACTCTCCAAGCAGAGGAATGGAGTCAGGGAATTTCTCTCTGAAGAACTCCATGAGTTGATGCTCAGTCTTGATGGACTCAAACATGTCGAACTGCATGAACATGGTTGTAGTGTATGACTTGTCCAGGTTGGGTAGAGCAATCATCATGAACTCATCGCGAGGCCAGATGTGCAAATAGTTTACTTCCATAGCAAACTGCAACCAATGAGGTAAATCCATCAGTCAGTCAACATAGCAAAACCGCAACCAATGAGGTAAATCCATCATGCAGTCTGTCAACCTAGCAAACTGCAACCAATGAGGTAAATCCATCAATACACAACTAATCAACTTTAAAATTCAATAAACTCAAACAAATTAAGAAAATCAATACTGTTAATCTATAAACACAAATTTAACCTAGACAGAAGCCAACAATATTCAAAAGAGAAATGTTCATGGTCAGTTTCAAGCAGGAACTACTACTAGTACTAGCTTAGACTATTAATATGCCAAAACCACACCCCAGTGTTGTGCCAACAGCTCAGATGTCAGTCATTATCTGATGGTGGGTGAAAAATGCTGTGAATGCATGGATACCTATCCCACCAATTCTAAATTCTTCCTGGCGAATGATATCTAATTGTTTTATGTTCATTGTGGTCAGATCGTTCAGGCCTCGGTTTATCCTCTAAAATACTGAGATCTTTTTTTTTTTACTCCATCATACTAACTTGCATGCAAGCCACTGGCATTTTTCTTGGCACTCAACCTCCTGTTTCAAACTGACGCAATCTACTGTGACATACCTTATCATCATCCGTAGGTGGAATATTGAGCTCCAAATATCCATGGGGAATGTACTCTTGTTGGTAGTTCATGCGCACTCCTGGATGCTTCATCATCTGCTGGCGTACTGTAGAGAAGGCGCCATCGGTTCCAACGATAAGATCCACTGTTCGCTTCACTTCCTTTCCATCACTGCATTACAAACACAGAGTACAAACTCATAGTCTGAAATAAGGTTTTGCTATCACAAATGCACAAGACATGACTTGTGAAGAAGTCTGTTTAAAACACTGTAAGTTATCTAGTCTTAGACAATTATCCGTTGAATACATTACATTATTATTGCTTTAGGTCCAGCGGACTCTTCCGAGCCAAATCAGGACCGGACAACCCCCAATACGCATAAAAGATCTGCTGAAACAACCCTAGTGGTAAAACCGAAAGCTCTCCACCAGCCAGTCACTTTACAATAAAGACATTCCATGCAGGGGACGGCTGAGGCTTCACCCCAACTTATCGAACCCCCATCTACAAAAACAAAATAGAATACAAACATCATTATAAATTATCAACAAAACACACACATATAAAATGCCTACATTGCTAAATAATAACATCGTAGGAAGCCCTAGTGACCACCTGGCAGAAAGCGTCCAATATTCACAAGTTGATCCAACAGACCTCATACACAAACAAGGAGTCTTGTCCCGGAAGAGTTTTCAAGAAAAAAGGTAGGAGACTGGTCTAACGAAGAAGACGATAGTATAGCAGATTGATAGAAAAGAGCAGGAATGAGAAAGAGCAAATGAGAAAGACAGCGACAGTGGGAATTTAAAGCACTAAATTTCCAGAAAGTGGGGATACTATTTATACTGAAACCCCCGGCACCCCAACTGGGGTATCCGTTGAATAATAAACCAACTCCAATTACTAATTACTAATTATGTTACAAATGACCCAAACCAATTGTGAAACTGAAGCTGAAATCAGAAATGGACGAGCTCAAAGTTAAAGTTGCCCAATTTGATTGAAGTATTTATTCATTTTTCATGAAAATGAGTTTACTCAGAAAATTTCACTTTGTACCCTGAAGTCAAAAACATATATCAACATTTGAATTAATCGCACACACACTTACTCTTTTGCTTACAAAGGTTTAAAATAGTAATGGTGATAAGAGAATAAAAAATATCAGTCTGATCACAAGTGAAATAAAACATAATAACAATTCAATTACAGGCATATTTAATTTTACCAACACACACAAATAAGCAATTGTTAATTAAGCCAAGGGTGTAATTTTTTATGTAATACTATAATTGTCAGCATATTATATTAATTGACTATTTTCTCTCTTCAATAAAACAAAACCAACAAATATTTCCACACTTACTGTAGAAAAATGACTTCTCCAGTGTCAAAATTACACCTCCAAACTTTGTGGTTGAAATAGGTCTTCACGTTGGGATTCTGTTCAGCCACTGCAAGGGGAGGGGGGGGGGGGGGGGGGGGGGGAATATCAAGAGATAATTACTTGTATATATATATCAATGTAATGCTTTTGCACACATGGAAAATGAAATGTTCATTTTTAATGTCTAAAAATATAAGTTGCTTCAGATTCAACCTAATAATGAATACGATCAAGAAAATGTCATTACAATTATGTGAACAAGCTGCATCAGGAAACTCCAAGAGATATTTAAAGGGACACAACCACATACCCTATAAAGAGTTCTGCAGTTGTCCCCCTTACATCGCAACTGCCCCATACGGGCCATAGACAAAATTTAACATCCTTTACATGTTTAGCAATATTTACATAATACTTTGAATAAATTTAATATATTAGTATGCTTACCATCCAAAAGAACCTCATTGAGCAATCTTCTGTCTACTGACATGATGTTCTGAAATCAGATTAATAAAATAATGTATTTTAAACATTAACAATATACATAAACAAACAACTACATAAAGACTATTAGATAAATGCACTGGATTAAAATTTTAAAAAGCAAATAATAATGTTTTCCAAAAAGATTTTATATTCCTCTACTATCATGCAAACACACCTTCACAAATGACAAAACAGCAATAAAACAACTCTTAACCCTTTTGATGCCAAGGGAGAATTGAACTGAGTTACAAACATTCGCCAGGCAAATCTGGCTCATGATTATAACCTTTTTTTTTAAAATTCTATCATGAACCGTATTAGAAATAATTGGATAATGCTTATACATTTCTGAAAAGTGACTCAATTTTCTACACAAATATGCTATTTGTTAAAATAAAAATTAAATAGTAAAAAAAAATGTTTTTTAACTTATTTATTTGTTTATAGTCCAAATAAGAGACAGTGGGAAAGAGAGCGGGAGGCAATCACATTGTATTTGTTATAATTTTGTTTTATGGGTGAGCGGCATTGCGCTACTTTTGTTTATGTCTCTATTAGGTGCATAGATGGAGTGGGGTGGGTGCATGGGACGGGCCATCACCTGACAATGAAAAGTATTGTCATATCTAACTTACAAATGTTAAACAGCTAATATTCTGAGCTTTCCAATCGTGTGTATTTGTTTTGCTGATGGTTTAGCTGTACAGAGGAAAAAACTTCACAACGATGATGACCAATCGCAAGATAATACATCATTGGCACGCTTCCTCACACAATTGTATGACGACTTATAAGCCGTCTCTATGTTAACCACTTGTGACACATTTTTAGGAGGCAGTCTAGAATTCAAATGAATTTCAGATATGTGAACCTGAATCTGAAATACATCTGGTATGAAAGTAAAGCATTAAAGAATGTTTTAAAATGTTATTAAAGGCAAACCATGCCAGCAATGATAACATGCACCAAGGCGCATAAATAAAATTATTATTATTATTATTATTATTATTACTATTATTATTATTATTATTATTATTATTATTATTATTATTATTATTATCACAATTATTAATATTATTATTATTATTATTATTATTATTATTATTATTATTATTATTATTAACACTATTATTATTATTACATCAGTTGTCACACAAAAGTAGCCATTGTGTTACTGTTTTTCGACCATTCAAGTTTCCTAGGGCAAGCGTTAAATTTATTTATAAATAATAGGGTCATGGGACATCCCTATTATGTTGCTTGTCTAGACAAACATACCTATAATAACAACATGAACAAGCTTGTCCACACATACCAATAATAACAAAATGATCAAGCTTATCTACAGTCTAAACATACCAATAATAACAAAATGAACAAACAAACACCCCAAAGGAAGACAGAACAGTGACCTGGTTGCCTTTGCCATATGGAATAGGTCTGCGTTTGCCATCCAGATCATGAATCATGCGGGCGTACATGGGAATACCCTTTTTAATGACTCTGTCCTCCACCCCTACGGCTTTCAGCGCTTCACGACCCCGCACTGAGAGCGCCAAGTTGATACTGCGACCTCTAACCACCTCCATGGTGCGAATATCTGCAACAATTATACATTTTAGAAATTGAGAGAGAAACAATAACAATTTTAAACATTGCGAGAGAAACAATTACGATTTTAAACGTTGAGAAATAAAAATGACATATTTAAACATTGAGAGACAGCAAAGTTATCGCGCTGTACTTGGTTTTATTGATCTCCGTTATCTCTTATTTACAAAATCGAAAACAAATGGCTTCCTTGTTCATCACCACATTCAACAAAGACCATAAACATGGATTTTAACCATTTGAAGATCGTCATCATTATTTGAACAGAGAACAATTTCTTTCCATAGCGAATGTTAGGTAATCATACCAAGGTTAGGGTAATGCTTCAACCTCTAACCACTCCATATATTGTGAATTTCGGTAACAAATTGGATAATTACATAAATCTCAAGCCATGATAAAGGATACAATGTGTTTTCAGTTTAATTTTCATATGTGCTGCTCCGAGAAAGGAACATTTAGTCCAATGTGAAAAAAATGTGCAAACACCTATAACTATAAGGTTCAAAACAAAATGCATGTCAAATATAGGCAACATTTGCAAGCTCTAACATTTTAATCTGTCTGAGGCTCTTGATAGTCAGCTGTTGTTAACATTTATTGTACTTTTTTTACATTAGTTGAGTTTCTAGTGCTTTCATATCTCTACAGGTTGTTCCCACTATTTTACAATTAGCATTCTGGGAGGGAATAGTATTAGCACAGGCACATGACATGGCTTATGTTTGAGACAATCATCGTAAAACATACATGCATATCTTATTTGTGTTTGTTGCAACCATCATAGCACACACATGCATGCACATTTTATTTATTGGACTAGTGAGAGATATATCTTATTCTGTACTAAAAGGAAACAATAATTATAAACACAAGGGAATGTAAGTTGCAAGCAAATTAACAATTGTGCAGATCTCTTAAAAGTTGCGTGACCCTCTTCTGAACAGTTTTGGACATGTGTGGAAAGCAGTGTTCCCTCCCCCAAAATAAATTAGGGTCCATGGAACTCTCAGTTATCCAAATTTAAGAGTCCTTTTACAAATTTTGAAAGTCCCCAATTTGGTGAGCGGCGACATAATAGCATAGAGAAATTATACAATGCGCACACATACAATTTTAAAGGATAACAAATTGTGACACAACCTTGATTTGCCTGCTATGGAAGTCTTTGCTAGCAGAGGGGTTTGCTGTGAATTAGTTGGCCACTCATTTGTCTTCGTTTCGACTTCAGCGATTTGGGGGAAAAGTGTTAATCTGCAGGACGCGCGCATCCAAACTTTTCTGCATCTTTTTTCATATTTTGTGGGTAATTGACACACAACTGTGTATTATTGGTGAACTGTGGGAAAGCGTGAGTTAAATTTAACCTTAATATGTTTTGGGATGCTGACCAGGCTTTTGAAAGAGTTTGAATTCTTTGTGAATATTTTGTTACAGACTAAAAGAGTTATCTCCATCAACTCATCAAAAATATAAAATAAAGAGTTACATGTTAGGGAGACCTCAGCTCATTACCTGGTCGCATTTCATAAAGCTCCACATGATAGCCTCTTTTTGCCAAAAAGCATGCATTGAGTGCACCGACCTGAAAACACAATCATCAAATATATAGTTATGGTAACAGAATAAAATTGATATTATGATCAGACCTCCTGATTGCATAAAGGTGTGCATCAAAGATCAGTAACTATTGGCTCTGATGCAGAAAGTTTCATTCTGTGTATCTTACAGAATGAAACTGTAAGTTAAAATGTTTGAACTAACAATGTTTGAGAAAGAAGGCTGTAATTTTCTAACTGAATACATTTGGTCATTATTTCTAGCTTGTGGGTACATGGATATGAATACACCAAGCAGCATGCAGCAGCAGTAGTTATGGGGACATAAAGCATATATATCAGTAATGTACGTTCCTATAATGTTATATAATATGTATTTTGTATTGGTCAAAACAATTTATTACAAGGTTTATACTTACATTTTAGAAGCATGTATAGATTTTTAATAAGTGCATTTATGCTTGGTGCATTCTTCAGTGAGATACACAAGTTAATCCTATTAGTAGAACTCCATTGAAAAAAATAAAAATCAAAATCAAAATCACACGCTCATAATCATATGCACAAACAGATGCACGTTAAATTTTAACTTTATATAGCATTGATTGCGTACTGAATAAAATCATTTCCCTCGGACACTTGTGAAATATTGCAATATGTGTGTAATCCAAACATTACAATGTGGTGCTTGCACATCAAGCCAATTTAAATCAAAATCCCTGATAAGAAATTTTATACTAACTAAATAAGTACATTTTAAAGAACACCATATATACTTAAGATGTAAGATAATAACCTCAGTACAAATTAACTGAAAATTAAGTTTGAAAGAGGATCGGTAACTGAAATGGCACACCTGCAATAAGACAATAAACCTTTGAGAGAGATATAATAAGTTGGACCATATGCAAGGCCTATCTAAAAGCGCTAAAAGTGCACTGCTTCGCAACTTGTAATTTGCGACAAAACTGACCAAAAGCAAGGATTGAACTAATAGTAACTTGACTAAATAAAACAACTCACTAGGCCTCCACCGCAGACTGCCACACGCTTGGTTTTCACTCTGTCCGCCATACCGATGCAGCAGGTGCAGTCTATCAAAATACGCTAGCTGTAGACTTGACTCGAACTTATTTTCACATTTCTGGGTGTTCTAGCCCTACTTGTCTGTAGGTCAAGGCCAAGACTATAACTTTTAGGGGCAGGCATACTGTTCAGACCGACTCATGCAGTGTCAAAAGGTAACCGACGTCACGTCCGTATTTTATTTTTAGAACAGCATTAGCGTGTCAAGAGCACCCAAACTAATTTCGGTAAATTTTACACGTTATAAATTGATGAGCTAACCCTAACGGAACACGTACAATTATAATTCATATACTATGATCATTATTTTCCCCTAGGGACGATTCCCTTAGGAATACTGTGCCCTAGAAATTCCACGATGTAGTGACCTTGGCAATGGTACGAGTCGGTCAGTATCACTGACTTATATTTATAGTAATGTAGTGTCCATGGTCAGTATAGTATGTTTGCTAAATCTAGAGCAATATACTACAATCTGATTGGACGTTAAGAGTATATCTTAACAGAAATAACGAGAAATCAACTACATTGCTCGTCCCCTATTTGCTTTGGTGTGCGGGGACGTAAATTTAATCCAGAACAGATCAACTACATTTCCTTTCTATTTTACTAAAACGCTCTGTGGGTTCGGGCAAATAGAATAGACCCAACGTTTCCCGGCGTGTCGTAAGAGGCGAAAATCAGGGGTGATGTTAGCACGGCATCACTGGGCGAAAGTCTTCTACACAGAAGTCACCGGCCAGGGCGGAGGAACCTCACGTTACTACAGGTTCAACGACCACGTGCTCAGGGCCAAGGCGAGCCACACTGTATTCGTGGATTTCGGCTGTGGCCAACAGCCTGGAGAGGATTGGGCCCTGCCAGGTCTTTTTTGCCCAAGACACAACACATGATGAGGCTATCCACTAATTCCATGCCGGATCGGTCGTCGCCCGGAACAAGGACCGCGCCTTCCGTTGGCCACCAGGACGGAGGTGAAAAGTATGCTACTGATGGAAAAATTAGCAAGATCCGCACGAGAAACAACATCGTCATAGGAACCTGGAATGTCAGGACCCTAACTGCGGAAGGAAAATTAGAAGAACTGGCCCACGAGCTGGACCACTATCGATGGAACGTTCTAGGTATCAGCGAACTGCGCTGGAAAGGCCTAGGTGAAACAACGACTGACAAAGGCCACAAGCTCTATTTCAGCGGTAGAGATGACAGGCACGAACACGGCGTTGGATTCTTGGTCCACAAGAACATTCTAGCCACTGTCATGGGTTGCCGCCCAATATCCAGTAGACTCATTACCATTCGTCTGAGAGCAACCCCTTTCAACATTACCATCATCCAGGCCTATGCCCCAACATCAGACTATGAAGACAGCGAAGTGGAGGATTTTTATGAAAATATACAGGCGGTCCTTGACCAAGTGCCGAAGAAGGACATAGTCATAGTGCAAGGCGACTGGAATGCCAAAGTTGGCCAAGATGCGCACCACAACTGGGGAGACACATGTGGACCCCACTGCAACAACGAGACAAATGACAGCAGGGGTCTGAGGCTATTGGAGTTTGCCAGATACAACAATCTGGTACTGGCAAACACGCTTGGTCTCCACAAAAAATCCAGACGATGGACATGGCACAGTCCCGGCGGGGAACATCACAACCAGATCGACTACATCATGGTCAAGAAACGCTTCAGATCAAACATCAACATTGGCAGGACACGCACTTTTCCAGGAGCAGACATTGGAAGTGACCACGATCTCGTGATGATGTCTTTCCGGCTTCATTTGAAGAGAGTAAATACAGCAAAGTGCACTAGGCTGAAGTTCGACCTGGACAAACTGCAAGACCCGGAGGTGGCAAAAATATTTCAGGCCACAATTGGAGGGAAATTTGCACCACTGCTTATTTTGGGGGCAGGCGAAGTAGATGTCAACACCATGACCAATACCTTCAACTCAGCTGTAACAGATGCCGCCACTGAGATCCTTGGCAAGCACCGACCAAAGAAGAAGCCGTGGATCACACCTGAACTTTTGGATCTGTGTGATAAACGAAGAGAGTTAAAAAAGAAAAAGAACACCTCACAGGGAGCTGATGTCTACCGAAAAATCAACAATGACATCCGAAAAGGCATGCGCACAGCAAAGGAGAACTGGATAGAAGATCAATGCCAGGAAATAGAGAACAATCTGAACAAGAACAACAGCAAGAAGGCCTACCAGACTGTGAAGCGGCTGACAAGTGTTAAACAGCCCAAAGTCTCCACTATCCAAAGCAAGTCTGGCATATGCCTTACAGAAGAACAAGAAGTCTTGGACAGATGGACAGAGTACTGCTCTGACCTTTACAACCATACACCAAATGGAGACCCATCAGTTCTAGCATGTCCCGAGAGCAGAGAAGAAGAAGAAATCCTCCCAATTCTCCGGGAAGAAGAGGCAGCAGTGCAATCGCTGAAGAAAGGGAAGTCAGCGGGAGTGGACAACATACCAGCGGAACTGCTACAAGCAGGAGGAGAAGCGATGACTGATGCTCTCACCATTATCTGTAACAAGATCTGGCAGAGTGGGGAATGGCCTACACCATGGACCCAGTCGCTTGTCTTCACTCTTCCCAAAAAAGGTAACCTTCAGGAGTGTGAAAATTACCGCACCATCAGCCTCATCAGCCATCCCAGCACGGTCCTCCTGAAAATAATACTCAACAGGTTGAAACCACAAGCTGAACAAATCATAGCTGAAGAACAAGCAGGATTCATGGCAGGGCGAAGTACCACTGAACAGATTTTCAACCTCAGAATAATCTGTGAGAAATACCTACAGCACCAACAACATCTATATCATGTGTTCATAGACTTCAAGAAGGCATTTGACCGAGTCTGGCATGCAGCTCTATGGGCAACCATGAAAGTGTACAACATCAGCCCTAATATTATAGAAGTCATCAAAAGCCTGTATGACAAGGCTACCAGTGCAGTCCTCCATAACAGCGTCATCGGGAACTGGTTCAGAACAACAATCGGTGTGCGTCAAGGATGCCTACTCTCTCCAACACTCTTCAACATCTTCCTAGAGCGCATCATGTCAGATGCTCTTGCAGATCACGAAGGCACAGTCAGCATAGGGGGCAGAGCAATCTCCAATCTTCGTTTTACGGATGATATTGATGGATTGGCTGGAGAGGAACAAGAACTTGAACAGCTTGTACAGAGGCTTGACACCACCTCCAGAGCTTATGGAATGGAAATAAGTGCAGAGAAGACCAAAATGATGACCAACAACACCAATGGCATCAACACGGACATCAAAGTACAAGGCCAATCCCTCAACACAGTGCACAGCTTCAAATATTTAGGAGCCATTGTGTCAGACAATGGGTCTCGACAGGAAGTCCTCTCCAGGATCGCACAAACAACTGCTGCCCTGACAAGGTTGAAGCCCATTTGGAAAGACAGAACCATCAGTCTACATTCCAAAGTAAGACTGCTGCGCTCTCTGGTCATCTCCATCTTCCAATATGCTTGCGAAGCATGGACCCTCACAGCAGATCTCCAACGAAGAATACAAAGCATGGAGATGAGGTGCTACAGAAGACTTCTGTGCATTTCCTATACCCAACACATCACCAACGACGAAGTCCGACAGACCATCACACAAGCCATTGGACAACACGATGACCTGCTCACAGTGGTGAAGAAACGGAAACTCCGATGGTATGGCCACGTCACCAGATCATCAGGCCTTGCAAAGACCAATCTGCAAGGCACAATGCAAGGAGGTAGAAGAAGGGGGAAACCGAAAAAGAGGTGGGAGGACAACATTCGAGAATGGACTGGTTTGACACTGAGCGAAGCCATGAGGGTTGCTGAGGACAGAGAAAGATGGAGTATGCTGGTTAAACGATCATCTGTGGTGCCCCTACGACCTTCGGGTTATGGGACAGGATAGGATAGGATAGGAAAACGCTTCTACTTTTTTTCTTTTTACTTTTTTTTTTTTTTTTTTTTTTGGGGGGGGGGGGGGGGGGGGTAGACCTTATTGAAATGTCTTGTTCTCGTGTGATCGAACCCTGCATGGGAAAAAATGCTATAGAAAATGTTGCAAGGGAATTTTATAATCCTTCATGTGTTGGGTACAGATTTTGGGCTAATAAAAGTTTTATTAAACTGGACGTGGGCGCGGATTACTTTCATGCAGTTTCCAACATATATTGTTTTCACGATTATAGCTCGTATACTGTAAAACAGACTAGGAACAAAACCGTGATGGTAGTGTAATCGTTAGCCGGAAGCGAAGTCAAAATACATTATGACGTAAGAAACGACGTCGTTACCATAAATAGTAAAACACGTGAAGACGTTAACATTCTTCTCTACCTTCGGATCAAAAGAATTATATTTTATTCACTGAATGCTTAAAGGCTGAAAGTAAGACTGCTACACTCCCTTGTCATCTCCATCTTCCTATATGCTTGCGAAGCATGGACCCTCACAGCATCTCCAACGAAGAATACAAAGCATGGAGATGAGGTGCTACAGAAGACTTCTGGGCATTTCCTATACCCAACACATCATCAACGACGAAGTCCGACAGACCATCACACAAGCCATTGGACAACACGATGACCTGCTCACAGTGGTGAAGAAACGGAAACTCCGATGGTATGGCCACGTCACCAGATCATCAGGCCTTGCAAAGACTATTCTGCAAGGTACAGTGCAAGGAGGTAGAAGAAGAGCGAGACCGAAAAAGAGGTGGGAGGACAACATTCGAGAATGGACTGGTTTGACACTGAGCGAAGCCATCAGGGCTGCTGAGGACAGAGAAAGATGGAGTATGCTGGTTAAACGATCATCTGTGGTGCCCCTACGACCTCCGGGTTACGGGACAGGATAGGGATAGGAGGAATGCTAATGAATATATACAGTCATCTGATTTATATTTTGTGTCTGTCAGGATTTGTCTCAAACATGAATTTTCCGTACTCATGCAGTAATTACTGTCCTTTATAAAATGTTTGTTCGTTTTCAGAAATTATCCTGTTTACAGTATCGGCGTTTTGCATCCGCATAATTCTTCATCTTCCATTTGGTCATAGCACCGTTGTCGGGTTCAGGCCGGCCTTTAACTTGGCAATTCAGTGCGCATTTTCCTAACAGTCAGAGCTTCAAATGGGGAATACACGTGAGGCTGTGAGGTGTTGCTCGGTTCCGTCGGAGGAATGAATGGAGTTGGGACTTCCAGTTCAGGTTTACAGCAGTTGATGATCCGCGATGCTCTTGTTCAGTGTTAATGTTCGCATAAAACGCTTCGCTTCTCCGAAATTAGCTTCTGGCCACAGCTAGGGCCTGAGGAAGACGAGGGGGGAGGGGGGGGGGGAGGAGGGGGAATATGGAGTAGGATTTTTCGTTGATGGATACCAAGTGTTACGCGCGGTTTATCAATAGTTGATTCAGCCCCGATACTTGAATCTTGATATGTGTAACTCGAATTCGTTTATCCACGTAGCCTGTTCACTCGATCGGCAACCAGGCAGGAGTTGTATTTTCCAAATTTATTCAGCAAACATCAACAACTACATACAAGATAGCTTGCCAAAAATCTCTACAAAGATCTTTCCCACAAGTAATGTAACTGTAGATTAAATTATAGTCACACGACACCGAAGCGTATAGGCGACTGGTCACATTATTCTGACACCAGCGAACCAGTTGAAGGTAAGTGGAAAATAATATGGTCACACATTGGCCAATCCGGGATTCGAACCAGGTACCTTTCGGTTACTAGTAAGACGCTCTACCAACTGAGCTACCCGGCCCCACGCATTCCCACAAGCAGACAGTTCATTACTTAAATAGCCTCTCTGCAATCGAGAAAAAATTCGAACATTCCAGCATGACGCAACAATACCCAATCAAACTAAAAGTTGTCACCGGAACTATGCACTGCCTTTGTTTAGATTCGACCAGCTTTTACCCGCAAGGTCTAGATTTAAGCTTCGATCGATAATAAACAAGTAATTCCAGAAAATGCTCAATAATATCGACCGACGAAAATTATCAACGTTATACAAAGCTTCTTCTAGCAACAACGCAAAATAAAATCAAAGGTAATATTGCATTCTTTGCAAAACAAATGATCGAATCTATCGTGCGCGTCTCAATCGTAACACCAAGTCTTTTGTAAAGAAGCAAATTCTCGGCCTTTGTACAGCTGTTGTATTTTCTGAGATGATCTACAGGCACTTAAAAAATGTCCTATCTTGTGGCATTTGTGACATTCACCACCTTTTGCAGCACAAGAGTATGCATGGGGAAGACTACAGCCACAGAAACCACACGTGGACGGTGAGGATTGTGTACTACTTCGTGGTGGCGTTGTTTTGAAGCTGTGACCATTTCAATCTTGGAGCTTTTGTTGTCCTCGACTATGTGATGAAGGGGGTCTGGTATTGTGTCCACGGCTATGCGGGTATCGTCGGTCGGTTCTATTTCTAATTCTATTGACGGCATTCACTGGCGCGTCATCACCACCAGCGACACAGGTGCGCTCTATGATCTCTGCTGCTTGGGCGTCGGTTAGCTCGAAGGCTCTAGCTTCGTCAAACACTTTCTTCAGACTTAGATTGTTTTTTAGAGCTTTTCTTCGGAAACGGGACGACGTGCATCTTTGGATAATCTGGGCCCAAATTTCTATCTCAATATTAGCAAAACCATCGCGAACTGTGACTTTTCAGCCGTGTGTAGAAAGTGTCAATGGACTCACCTTCGTTTTGCTTCATCTGGCGAAACCTGAACGTTTCAAAGGTCAAATTTTGTTTCTGCATCAAATATTATGTCCGACTTTCCTTTTGGCTTTAGGTTTCTATCCGCATTTGGATGTCATGCTTCATCCGTCTCTCTGTCTCCTTTCTGTTCTGGGGAAAACGAATCGTAAATGTCGTATATTTCGTCTCCTGCATAGTGTAACAAAAGCGCCTTCTTCCGTTGATACTTGATCTTCATGACATTGTCAATGAGGACTGTCAGAAGATTCTCGAGTTTGGCAATCCACTTTCTCCACCGAATTCCTGTGGTATTTTCGTCACAATTAAAACTGAATAGCTCAAAGGTCGGTAAGCTCGCCAATGTTTTAAAAGAATGGAGATAAGAGTATAGCTCGTATTGTGTAACACAGACTTTGAACAAAACCGTGATGGTGGTGATAATAGTCAGTAGCCGGAAGCGAAATAAAAAAATAACATGATGACGTAAGAGATGACGTCGTTACCATAACTAATAAAACACATGAAGACATAACAACGAAATAAATAAAACACTTGTGGCTGCGCATTTCCTTACATCATATTTTTAAATTGCTTGTAAAACTTTTCAAAAATGATTCTTGCTCTGTCTGTCTGTCAGTCTGTCTGTCTGTCTGTCTCTCTCTCCCTCAGTGTGAATCTTGTGGATCATCTTGTTGTTTTGCCTATAGCTAATATTATGTCATAATAAATGGCGAACAGCACCCAACAACAGACATAGAAACTTAGTAGAATATAGACCTGAATATCCTTAAGGGAATTATGTCATAATAAATGGCGAACAGCACCCAACAACAGACATAGAAACTTAGTAGAATATAGACCTGAATATCCTTATGGGAATATTGACCCTTTGAAAATATAGACCATACCTGTCAAGTGCTACGGATTTTTGCGTAGCGCTACGCATTTTAAACATTTTCCCATTGCTACGGCGTATCACAAAGCTGCTACGCAATTTTTCAAAAGTGACGATAATATTGTTTAACCAAGGGGGTTTTCGCGCGAAAGTAGTCTGTTCCGGTCGAGTCCGGTTTAAAGACACTTAGTAAAAGCACCGCACTTCCGCAACACGTGTTCGTTCAGAACTTCAGTCTACAATCAGTCTTTGTGATTGTCTCCCTTGGTTTTTGTTTTTGTTTTTTATGATTGCCTAGCTTATTTTCTGTCTGTATGTTTTATTTATTTATTTTTTTTTTTTTTGCATTTTCACTTTTATTTTGAAAAACGTACATGAAAATGTTTATAATGATAATGATAATAGCTAAAGAGTTGTGCATTAACAAGATTTTACAATAAATTTGTAAACACATTGGATGTGTGTGTTTATATTGGATGCAGAAGTTACCAGTTTTGTTGCGAATCGCGTGATTCACATTAGTGCTACACCAAACCTCCATTTGCTATGGTTTTTCTGTTAAATTGCTACACCACAACCCGAAAACCCCTTGACAGGTATGATAGACTAGACCAAGATTTCGAGGGAACATAAACATAGACCTTGTGGGGGGAGAGGGGGGGGGGACCATATACCTTTTTAACCAATATTATATACCTGGGGAAACATATATGAGTGAACATTGGGTTGACCCCGATTCCTGACACTTAGTATAATGTACCCTGAGAGATCTATCAATCCCTTCAGCGCACCTGCACGGTTTCAGGCATTCAGTGGACAGCAATATAGGCAGTCCTGCAGTGTAGTAGAACTACGTAAGTGCATCTAGGATGATTATCTAGGTATCGTTAGCCTATATAATTATTATACCGTACTGTAGATAAGTGTACCCTATAATAGTAGCTCATTTGTCGCGCTCGTTCCCTTGCAGTTGAAAGAAATCCATCGACACCGATCGATGCCATCGTGTCCGGTGAATTTTAAGTGGCCAATTACTTCACAAGACTTTCTTGGTTGGGTGTGTGGGTTAATGGAGAGAGGGAGAGGGCTAGGGGATTATCGACTCACTCGGAGCACTCTGAATAAATAGTAAAACATCATTGATCTTAGCCTGTGAAGAATGTTCCACACTTTTTTTTAGATTGCACCCGTACTGGTGCGTTGTTCTTGTTTGGCTGCACTGTGAAGACAGTCTTCAATTACTGATATCCAAAGAAAAAAGAAAAGAAAAACATCTTCAACAAGAACTGATAATAGCTTACTTGCAAGTCTGCTATTCAGAGAAGAAGAACAAGACAAAGAAAAACAAGAACAAGAAGAAAACTGCGAAACCATGCGTTTTAAGTAGACCTATATACGGAGCTACATCGCGTAAGAGTATAATTTGAACAAACAATAAATGATAATGATTTTTCCAGCTTTAAGTTTTCGTAGAAAGAAAAAAAGTGTTGTGCCTTTTCCCCAGTTCAACATATTTAATGAACTAGAGATAGAGGGAGAACATTACATTACATTACATGATTATTGCTTTAGGTCCAGCGGACTCTTCCGAGCCAAATCAGGACCAGAGAGAAGTTATTTTAAAATATTATAAAATGTTTCAAATCTTTAAAAACAAGCCTGTTACTCTTAAATACCCAAACAAACATTCACATGACACCTCTTTAAAAGTCTTCTTTAAAACTGATGTATTTAAAATATGTTCCCTTTCTTCAATCAAATCACTAAATTCAGTCCTTTCAATAAAATCCAAAAAAAAACAAAACATGACGACATGATTTATATGCGATAAAACAAACCAACATCACTTAAAACTTGAAACAGGTGTTAACCATTACATACTTTAAAAATCTCTTTGAAAGGAATTGAACCAAAATATGTTTCTCTTTCCTCAATCAGATCGGCACATTCAGACATGAAATGGCGAACAGAAAAGGATTGATCACACGCAAAGCACCATGGTGGTTCTTCTCCTTTTAAAAGGAAACTGTGGGTTACATAAGTATGCCCAATATGAAGGCGAGACAAAACTGTTTCTTCTTTGCGAGTGGATGCAAAGTTAGGCAAAGAAGCTGACAAATCGGGAAGAATTTGAAATAATTTGTTGTTGACATGGTCAGACCAGTCAGTCTGCTACAGCCGTTTACAATAAGATCCAGTCATACAACGCAGGTCAGCGTAAGGAACAAATTGGAAAATCTCTGAAGGGAAATCGAGATGCAGAGCATCTTTAGCCGCTTTGTCCACTGCAATGTTGCCACGGATGCCCAACAGGAAGAGAGAGAGGAGAGAGAGAAAGAGAAAGAGCGAGAGAGAGAGAGAGAGAGAGAGAGAGAGAGAGAGAGAGATCCGGAGAACAGTGAGACAAAACAATAGAATTATCAAAAAAGTTTAAACACGATCAATTCATTTATTGATGTGCATTATTATTGTCATAAACAAAGTTAACACTCTATAGCTTTATCCATTTCAATCGTAAACAAGAATATTCATTGTTAATTATTTTAATCACATCTCGCACAAGTTCAAATATATACAATTCATGTCAGTTTAATGAAATAAATTCATTTTTTAAATATACTACAGTTATGATATTAAAGAATGCAAAGCAATTCAAAGCATAAATTACACATAAAAAATAATACAATATTAATACAGGATGCTATATACGCGCCTTTACCCAAATCAATCAGGCTCAAAGCGCGGCGATCTATACCAACATACACGCTCACCTGTCTCATCCACTCTCACACACACCAAATACACATCCATCACTCAAACAGGTGGTGTAAAGGCAGGGAAATCGCTATTGGAAGACGGAAAGAAAATCGATTTTTTTTAATGTTTATATTGACTGCGTCGACGTCCTGTACCATTATTGAAGGGAGGGAGGAAACCGGAGTGCCTGCCCAGAGAAAACCCTCGGTGACCTCAATAGTCTCGTACCTAAGTCACATACGTTCGCCCCTTGCGCGAATCGAACCCGCGACCTTCGCCATAGGAAACCGGCGACTTATCCACTGCGCCACGAGGCCAGCCCGTATAAAAGTCCTTAGCAGCAATACAATAGTTACATCGTTTTATTAACTTCAATATATAATTATGTTAATTCCTTTTTCCAATGTCTATTTGAAATAAACGCCTACACCTGTCTCATGTATTCAATACAATTTTAAGCATAAATTACACTTCGCAGAACAGTTTTCAGCAATAATACAAAACTCCCCTTACATTTCGAATTTCTCTTTGAAATGAAATAAATATAAACATATTAAACAACACTTCTTTAATCTTTTTTGTGTCGTTGCTATTTTTTGGTGTGTGTTTCAACTGTCATCAAATCATTTAAATCATTACAAACAATTTAATCATTATAAATCAATCCATGAATTACATTTTACACCGCAATATTAGAATATTTACATTTTGTTACCCCCAGTTTCCCTTCCTTTTCAGATTTCTCTTTTAAATGAAAACAAGACATATCAAATGTATTTCACACAATTCAAAGCATAAATTATATTTCATGGAACAAATAAACTTGATCGTAACAGCTTCAGTGCTCTTACGACAATAATGTATAATAGATATTGTTTTCCTGTTTTCTTTTACTTTTTCAAATTGTATTATATTTTAATAAATTAAATTTATCTTAGAAGAATGCTACTTTTTGTGTTTTTCTTTCTATTTTTTCGTCATGTATTTAAGGTTTTACAAACCCTTCAATTATATTATTAGATGCAGTCTCTAACATTTCAAAAATAAACTTCGATTTCGAAATAGGTTTTCAAGAGTAAAATTAACGTCCCCGCACACCAAGGCATATAGGGGACGAGAGTAGGTCTTCTAAGAGCGACTTGCCTTTTATACCACACTTTTCCCCCAATCATTACACATAATCTCCCTCATTACAAATCAAGCCGCGAATTCCATTTTTAACAACAGAGTTTAGCACAAGTACAATATATAGTTTATTTTTTATTAGTTTTTAAAAAACAACTCATCTTTCTTTCCCGATTTTTCTTTATAATAAAAATGCACACATGTTAAATGTATTTAACACCATGCAGTGTATAAATTACATGTCACAAGATATTTAAGCATAATTACACCAGTAAAATATTATTTTAACCCTATATTCACTTGCTTTTCAGATTTTGATTTGAAACAAACTTGTATATACATATAAACTAAGAACGTGTGGAATATAATTCAAAGCATAAAATAAAATTCACAGAACAACAAAAATTTATTTCGCATTACAGCTTTAGAAGGCTTACTACAATACTTTTGCTACAATACTTACATCTTTTCTTATTACTCCAGCTGTCATTCCTTCTCTCATTTCTCTATGAAATAAACATTTAAAATAATCACATATTTTGTCATTATACTTGACTCTTTTTAAAAATATGTTATAATATAAAAAAAAATCCCCTATCCTATCCCACTATCCTGTCCCATAACCCGAAGGTCGTAGGGGCACCACAGATGATCGTTTAACCAGCATACTCCATCTTTCTCTGTCCTCAGCAGCCCTCATGGCTTCGCTCAGTGTCAAACCAGTCCATTCTCGAATGTTGTCCTCCCACCTCTTTTTCGGTCTCCCCCTTCTTCTACCTCCTTGCACTGTGCCTTGCAGAATGGTCTTTGCAAGGCCTGATGATCTGTTGACGTGGCCATACCATCGGAGTTTCCGTTTCTTCACCACTGTGAGCAGGTCATCGTGTTGTCCAATGGCTTGTGTGATGGTCTGTCGGACTTCGTCGTTGGTGATGTGTTGGGTATAGGAAATGCACAGAAGTCTTCTGTAGCACCTCATCTCCATGCTTTGTATTCTTCGTTGGAGATCTGCTGTGAGGGTCCATGCTTCGCAAGCATATAGGAAGATGGAGATGACCAGAGAGCGCAGCAGTCTTACTTTGCAATGTAGACTGATGGTTCTGTCTTTCCAAATGGGCTTCAACCTTGTCAGGGCAGCAGTTGTTTGTGCGATCCTGGAGAGGACTTCCTGTCGAGACCCATTGTCTGACACAATGGCTCCTAAATATTTGAAGCTGTGCACTGTGTTGAGGGATTGGCCTTGTACTTTGATGTCCGTGTTGATGCCATTGGTGTTGTTGGTCATCATTTTGGTCTTCTCTGCACTTATTTCCATTCCATAAGCTCTGGAGGTGGTGTCAAGCCTCTGTACAAGCTGTTCAAGTTCTTGTTCCTCTCCAGCCAATCCATCAATATCATCCGCAAAACGAAGATTGGAGATTGCTCTGCCCCCTATGCTGACTGTGCCTTCGTGATCTGCAAGAGCATCTGACATGATGCGCTCTAGGAAGATGTTGAAGAGTGTTGGAGAGAGTAGGCATCCTTGACGCACACCGATTGTTGTTCTGAACCAGTTCCCGATGACGCTGTTATGGAGGACTGCACTGGTAGCCTTGTCATACAGGCTTTTGATGACTTCTATAATTTTAGGGCTGATGTTGTACACTTTCATGGTTGCCCATAGAGCTGCATGCCAGACTCGGTCAAATGCCTTCTTGAAGTCTATGAACACATGATAATTTATAGATGTTGTTGGTGCTGTAGGTATTTCTCACAGATTATTCTGAGGTTGAAAATCTGTTCAGTGGTACTTCGCCCTGCCATGAATCCTGCTTGTTCTTCAGCTATGATTTGTTCAGCTTGTGGTTTCAACCTGTTGAGTATTATTTTCAGGAGGACCTTGCTGGGATGGCTGATGAGGCTGATGGTGCGGTAATTTTCACACTCCTGAAGGTTACCTTTTTTTGGGAAGAGTGATGACAAGCGACTGGGTCCATGGTGTAGGCCATTCCCCACTCTGCCAGATCTTGTTACAGATAATGGTGAGAGCATCAGTCATCGCTTCTCCTCCTGCTTGTAGCAGTTCCGCTGGTATGTTGTCCACTGTTGTTGTAAAAAAAATAAAATTTATAATAAACGTGTGTTACTTTATCTATTGTCTTTCTTTTCTTTTTTTGTGTTATGCATATCAATCATTACAAATCATTTTAGTGATTACAAATCTATCCATTAATTATATCTTACACAATAGTCTTCAGTACAATTACATTAGTTCTATCTTTTTCAATCCAACCCCCCTTTTGAGCTCCCTTCTCCAATTTTTCTTTTAAATAAGCATGTACATATCAGATGTATGCAACACAATACGTGTTTAAAGAACATTTTACATATAAACTTCTTTAGTAGGCTACATTTACAATATTTACAATACTATTTTTAACCCCGACCCTCTTCCTTTTTCCAATTTCTCTTTAAGATAAACAAGTACATTTTATTACATCATGTATTTCCAATTAAAATATGCAATAACATTTTTGTACATTAATAAAACAATTCTTCATTTTATTTTTTTTTATAATTTTATTATTTCATTTTTGTTTATTTTTTGCTTTTATTATTTTGAATTATTTTATTTTATATATTTTATTTTACTTATATTAAAAAAATAATTATCTAATTTATTTTTTAATTTTTTATTATTTTATTTTATTTATATTTTTTTACTTTAATAACGTTTTTGTGTTTGTTTTTGGTGGGGGTAGTAACAATACATGGTTTGTACATATTTAGAACTAAAACATAGCTCATTCACGAAATCCACCTGAGCGTAACAGCACACTACACCAACATTGAAGTAACAATTCAGAGCAGGAAACTATACAACGCAGTGTATTCATTAACTTGCCTAAGATTACTGCACTAACATTATTTATATAACACTACCTTCTATGTCAAAACGTCATTGTACTGGGAGGTCGCTAATTAACAAGGACACGCGTCTTTTCTCCCATCGCTCCTTTCTTTTAATTTGTCTTAACCTTGATCGTAATCAAAATAAAAGACGTTTTCTTGACCTTAATAAATCTGTTATTCTCTTTTGGACCTTGAAACATTTTCTTTGTTTCATGACCCTGATATATTTTCGTGTCCTTGTTTTGCAATATGTTTTTTCCTTTCCAGCCTCAGTTTTGGCACGGATAATTTTTGACAAGACCTAAAGCATCTCCGCCTCAGAAACTGACCACACTGCAATTCCACCAAGGAATCATGCAGATGTGACCATTATTATCACAGAGTAAGGGGCAGCTATTGGAGAGCCGAGTCTGGGCAAGCAGAACTAATATTTGCCCAAAATGGAAAGAGGAACAGAGACAGAACCAGATTGCTGTCTTGTGTATATTACCCAGTACGATCTTTTCTCCTAACAAAAAATACATTTAAAAAATTGTACCGTTGTACCGACCTTTAGCCAGTCTGACGTCTCATGTTTATTTACAGTTTACTTTCTAACCTAACTTCTTTACATTTTGGCTGCTCGCCGCAAACTCCCAGTCCGCATCCACTGTTCCTTCCCCCCATGGTGGTAATGTCCACAATAATACTTTCTGCTGTTCTTGATGCAGATGCCAGTTCTATGATACTGCAACTAACTTCGATTACGGCTTCTCTGAAGCCTGTGCTTTGATTGAAACTTTTCTTATTTAAATGCATTTCTGATTCTGTTGACGCACACTGTCCCCATTTACTATCTCGTTGCTCTAATGAGCCAAAACTGGGACTAGTAATACCCAGAGAGAGCCAGCAGCGAGTTCCACCGACAAATTAAACAAGTACACTGTATTATATTGCTCGTTACTCCAATGCCAGCATGAACAGCCGCTAAATCCACCTGGAGTTAAATTTTGGATTAGTTACATTGCAATGCTGTAGCCTACCTGTATAATGCCTCTAAACACGCACACAAGCTTACTCACACTAACAATGTCTCTTGAGGTGGCCACCTTTCTGTCATCGACCCTTCGTCGACCTATTCTGTCCTCCTAGGAGTCCAGACTTGGGGGTCCTGTACTCCTGGAGGACATAAACGCACGCACACACACACGCGCGCTCATACATATACAGACAGTGACTCTTTCTCGTTTTAATACACACACACACGCATATATATACACACACACGTACACACACACACTCAAACACACACCTAGTCTCTCTCTTTCTCGTTACAACAAAATTGTCAAATTGTCTCTTTTTCGTATTAGTATTACATTACATTACATAGTTATTGCTTTAGATCCAGCGGATACACAGGCACACACACAAACGCACACACACACACACACACACATCTACACCCACACGCAGGTAGACAGACAGACCGAGATACATCAGCATTCCTTTGCACGGCGTAGGTAAATGCTACTAAAACGACTTCATGACAAAAATCTAGTAATATATAAGTTTCCACGCTAATTAGCATACTGTATAAAAATGATTTCTTCCTGAAACTTGCGCTCTCCAATTTTATTCCAGCGTTCGATCTTAAAGGTGTGCGTTTCTAATAGTTATATGACCTGAAGTCATTCATGCAGTCTCCGCATTCTGGAATCCGGAAAGTCCACTCCCGTCTTGATAGCTTCCTCACCCTCGTGTTTTTCTACTGGATTCGTAAGTGGAAGGATCAAGAACCTGAGCCAATGTGGTCACAATCGCCAAAAATTCGGTAAGTCAACGACAGTGGCATTCGTTTAAATAACTGTGGGCCCCTCAAGCGGATTGATTTAGATCCTGTATCGGCCAGCGCCTTGAGCAGCCCCTGAGCTGGAAAAGCGCAAGATAAGAACGATTAAATAAATAATAAATAACTGGCAAAGTCAAAAAATCTGTATTACCCACAAGAAGGATTCGCGCAGCACCTTTGTACGTAAAACGAGAACATTTTAAAACAATACATTTGAAGAACATCAACAACACAAAACCAAAAAAACTTGCCTTTATGTAATACTTGATAGACCTACATAAGTGTGTTGTAGGAATGTGGAAGAGATGTGGTGATTGTACGGAGTAGAAGAAAGCGCAGAAGAAAAAAGATTTTGCGAGAAGCTCGAAGAAGAAGAAAAAGACACGATGAAGATAAGAGAAGGAGGAGGAGGAGGAGGAGGAGCAGGAGGTGGAACAAGAAGAATAAGAAGATGACCAAGTCGCTTAGTAACTGAGACCCACCGGCGCCCGTATAGATCAGGGATGTTGCTAGGAAATTTTTTCTTCGGCGATTTGGCCGAAACAGCCGTGAAACGTTCGGCTTTTTACAGAAAGTTTCGGCTCTCTCTTCCAAAGCAGTCTCATAAGGTTTTTTTTTGACTACATTCACTACGTTAACGTCCACCTCCATATATTAAAGATGTTCCGTGGATGCTTATATCTGTAATAAAACATGATTTTAAGAGTAGAATAAGAACATTCAAAAGAAATTTTATTTTCTGAAATGTTAGACACACAAAAACAATAAAAAGTTTAGACTGTCCCTTGACAGACCACAATACTGTTAACTGGGTTTAACCTTTGTAATTATCGAATCCTCACCTAAACTGCAAGCGTACAGCACAGGAATATCGCAAAAATGGACAAAACCGAGCCGATTCACCCGTGAAAACTTCGGCTCGGCGAGCCGACATGACGGACAGTTTATCCGTCTTTTTTATAAAAATTTCGGCTAAAAGCCGAAGATCCGACCCAAACGACATCCCTGTAGATGTGAGAAAAGCCGAAGCCTATTAGTCGCTCTCTGTATTAATAATAATAATTGTAAAAAATAATAATAATAATATATAAAAACATAAAAAATTAATAATAATAATAGTAATAATAACAACAATAATAATAATAACAATAATAATAATAATAATAATAATAATAATAATAATAATAATAATAATAATAATAATAATAATAATAATAATAATAATAGAGATAGAGAGAGATAGTCAGACAGACATACAGACAGAGACAAGGATACAAACAGACGCATAGAGCTCGGCTTCTCAGGCACCACCGGTACGGGTGCAAATGCCGAGGTCAGAACTATCGTCAACCTTGTTTACTTTTTTACTGACCAGTAACGAGAGTGGAAGAACCTTTTTTTATATATAAATTCCGGACTTTACACCATTAATTTGTATCTTTATAAATGAACTTGCTACTTTTCGGTTTGTACCTAAAATAAAGTTTTAATTCTTGTTGTTGTTCTTCTTTTTCTTCTTCTTCTTCTGTTTCTGTTTCTTCTTCTTCTTCTGTTTGTTTCTGTTTCTTCTTCTTCTTCTTCTTCTTCTTCTTCTTCTTCTTCTTCTTCTTCTTCTTCTTCTTCTTCTTCTTCTTCTTCTTCTTCTTCTTCTTCTTCTTCTTCTTATTCTTCTTCTCCTTCAGGTGTATTATAAAACAATCTCTTTTAAAGCAATGACCATTTTCAGCAACGACATTTCATCAATGACATTGTTCAGGGGAGCGAAATGTCAGCGTCGAAAGCTTGTAGCTTGACACCAGGCTATTATTATACGCGCAGGAGCTGCTGCTGCTGCCGTTGTTCTCTTCGAGGATAAAAGCGGCTGCAATTTCGCTCACTAAAAGTAGCAATCTAACAGAGTAGAAGTAGCCTATCAGAATCACCTTTCTTCTCCTTCCTTTCCTCCTCCTCCTCCTTCTTCTTCTTCTTCTTCTTCTTCTTCTTCTTCTTCTTCTTCTTCTTTCAATGAAAGTACAGAAATCTAACAGAGCAGAAGTAGGCTATCAGTATCACCTTTCTCCTCCTCCTCCTTTTGCTCCTCCTCTTCCTCCTCCTTGAGCCACCACCTTAGCTCAGTTGTTGAACTTTCGCCTTGCACACTGATGACTCAGGTTCGAATCCAGTGGTGGGCAAGATCAAAAGTGGCAAATTTTTTTTATACTGTCCATCTTCGTAAACTCTGGGCATTTCCTATACCCAGCACATTCCTATCCTGTCCCGTAACCCGGAGGTCGTAGGGGCACCACAGATGATCGTTTAACCAGCATACTCCATCTTTCTCTGTCCTCAGCAGTCCTGATGGCTTCGCTCAGTGTCAATCCAGTCCATTCTCGAATGTTGTCCTCCCACCTCTTTTTCGGTCTCCATCTTCTTCTACCTCCTTGCACTGTTCCTTGCAGAATAGTTTTGCAAGGCCTGATGATCTGGTGACGTGGCCATACCATCGGAGTTTCCGTTTCTTTACCACTGTGAGCAGGTCATCGTGTTGTCCAATGGCTTGTGTGATGGTCTGTCGGACTTCGTCGTTGATGATGTGTTGGGTATAGGAAATGCCCAGAAGTCTTCTGTAGCACCTCATCTCCATGCTTTGTATTCTTCGTTGGAGATCTGCTGTGAGGGTCCATGCTTCGCAAGCATATAGGAAGATGGAGCCAGATTATCAACGACGAAGTCTGACAGACCATAACACAAGCCATTGGACAACACGATGACATGCTCACAGTGGTAAAGAAACGGAAACTCCGATGGTACGGCCACGTCACCAGAGCATCAGGTCTTGCAAAGACCATCCTGCAAGGCACAGTGCAAGGAGGCAGCAGAAGAGGAAGACAGAGAGAGAATTGGGACAACATTCGAGATTAGACTGGCTTGACACTGAGTGAAGCAATGAGGGTTCATGAGGACAGAGAAATATGGAGTAAGCTTACGCTGGTTAAATCATCATCTGTGGAGCCCCATCGACTTTCGAGTTACGGGATAATATAGGATTAGTAGTGTGATCGCTCTGTTGGTTAAGAGTTGCTTTAGGTCCCAAACCTTTCTTTCCCTAGGATGGTTATCCCTGTCTGTCTCATTCTTTATCTAACAGAGCAGCAGTATCCTATCAATATTGCCATTCTCGTCCTCCTTCTACTATTCCAGGATTTTAAAGATACTGACGGTCATGCACTAGGCGGATGAGTGCCAGTTGCATAAATACGACGATTGAGGCCTAAGAACGCAGCCTGGCTTTGCTTTCACCCGCTCTTGAGCAGAAAGAGCGCGATATGAGAAATATAAGAAAAATAACATTAAACAAGATCATTTGCATACGTGTAGTTTTACGTTGGAGGCATGGATGAACATTGAGGTTTAACGTCTACACCCACCATTGGCGATATAGCAGACGGGGATAACCATCCCAGGGAAAGAGGGGTAGGGACCTGAATCAACACTGAACCACCAAAGCAATCATACTGCTAAAATGGACAGTAAAAATGGCCACATTTTATATCGCCCACCACGGGATTCGAACCTGGGTCATCGGTGATTGGAGGCATAGTTTAAGTATATACCAAACTTGAACCAAGTCCATTCAGTAGTTTGGGAAAAAATAGGATTAGTTAAAAAAAATAAAAAATAAAAAAAAAAAAGAAAGGAGGAAAAGAAAAGAAAAAACAAGAAAAAAACCTACAAATTATGACGTTACTTTGATGACGTCGATCACTCAATATACCATAGTTTCGTTTAAGGGTCAAGGCACCTCTACACTCTATATACATACGAAGTTTTTAAAAATAAATAAATAAAAGGAAGTGTTAAAAAAAAAGTTGTCATCATGATTACATCACTAGATTTGCATAAGTTTGCTTTTACGTTGGAGGCATAGGTAAAGTCAAAGTATATACCAAACTTGAACCAAATGCCTCAAGTAGTTTGGGAGAAATAGGATTAAAAAAAACAAAATGACGTCATCATGCTGACGTCACACGATGACGTCCCTCAATATACCCCACAGTTTCTTTAAGGCTCAAGGCATCTGTACACTCTAATTACCTATAAAGTTTTTTTAAGTTTTTTTTTTTTTTTATAAATAAAAATATAATTACGTCATCATGATTACGTCTATCCATTTGCATAAGTTTGGTTTAACGTTGGAGACATAGCGAAAGTCTAAGTATATACCAAATTTGAATGAAATCCCTCATGTAGTTTGGGAGAAAATAGGATTTAAAAAAATTATGATGTCACCAGGATGACGTCACTCAATAGACCATAGTTTCGTTTAAGGCTCAAGGCATCAATAAACTCTAATTACCTACGAAGTTTTGTTTTTTTAACTGATTTTTTTTAATGACGTCATCATTATTACGTCACTAGATTTGCATAAGTTTGGTTTTACGTTTGAGGCATAGCTAAAGTCTTAGTATATACCAAACTTGAACCAAATCCCTCAAGTAGTTTGGGAGAAAAGAGGACTAGAAAAAAAGCAACAAATTCTGACATCTCCATGATGACATCATACGATGACGTCACTCAATATACCATAGTTTCGTTAAAGACTCAAGGCATCTATGCACTCTAATTACATACGAATTTATGAAGAAAAAAAAGTAAAATAACGTCAATATGATTACGTCACTCGATTTCTTGCAAGTTTTGTTTTACCTTGGTAGTTCAGGGGCGGATCTTGTTCTTGTGCCACTTGTGCACGTGCACACCCCCCTGGCGGTCAAAAAAAAAGGAGGGAGAATAGGAGAAGAAAGAAGAGAAAAAATTACTAATTCTCACTCACCACACAGTTTTATGTAGGCCTACCTCCAAATTAGTTTTTTTTTCTTTTTTTTTTTTTGTGTGACCAAACTTGTACATGCATCAGGTCAGTTTTGAATAAAACTGATGTGAGTGGCTATTTCTTGTTTTATTTGCAGTAACTTTATCTGTCTTTGTATAAGCCTTTATGCAAGATGTTCTGCTATTGTAAATTTTATCATCAGAGTTTGCAGAGGGGTGTTTGTGTGTGTGTGGGGGGGGGGGAGGACTAAAAGAGGACTTTTAGCACAAAACAATACTATTTTCAGTCCTTAAAATAATGCCCAAAATGCACCAGATTGCACAGATTTTAACCATTATTTTCAAATTTTTCCAGGGGGGCATGCCCCCGGACCCCCCTAGTACACTCGCCTGCTTCGCAGGTTCGCGCTTGTGGCTACGCCACTTCGCATTAGCTGTGCACACCCCCTCAACAATGGAAAGATCCACCCCTGTAGTTGAAGTCAAAGTACGTACCAAACTTGCACCAAATCTCTCCAGTAGTCTGGGAGAAAATAGGATTAGAAAAAAAACGCAAAAAATTTGTTTTCGAGGTTCTCAGATCCCTAATCTAGATTTTTTTTTTTTTTGGTCCAAAAGGTTCAGCAGCCTAGATTCGAGTTCTCACATCCCGAACCTAGGTTTCTGAACCTTTTTCTTGTGTGTCCAAAATGTTCAGCAATCTAGATTCGGGATCTGAGAACCTCGAACAAACGTTTTCGAACCTCCTCGAACCTTCCAAGAAAGACAGACCCTTTAGGCACATCGTCTGAATCCCAGACGACTGCGCACAATCCTGGGCGACATGTAATGGTGGCGAAGGGACCTACATGCAGTGGTTGCTGGATGTATTTGTGTGGCTGTCACTCGCCCGTCTAAGTAATAATAATAATAATAATAATAATAATAATAATAATAATAATAATAATAATAATAATAATAATAATAATAATAATAATAATAATAAAGCGTTTCTTTCATCAATCGAACTCAAGGATCGCTATCACAGAAGTCAGAATAGAAATCAATTTTTATTTTTTGAAATTTTATATTATCCGCATCCAATATCATTATATACCATTGTTAAATGGGGTGACGTTGTTGCGGTTGTTGCTTTTTGCTGTTGTTTTTTGTTGTCGTCTTCGTCCGTGGCGATGGCGGCGTCATAGGTCATGAGCGTCAGGATCTTAAACGTCCGTGCGATAGAAAGCGTGCGTGTACAGACTAGACAATGGTTTATACTCTTATCCCACTACTGTTGGCCCACTTTATAAGACTTTTTCGGACAAGCTTTCATTGACTTTGGCTACTACTATGGAGAAGCTTCTACACAATAATAACAAGGGGTGTTTGGATAAGCTTTAATTGATCAAGCCCGCAATAAACGAAGTCTATGATGCCTTCCTTTATTTTCGGCGGATTTTTTTTCCCCTGTGGGTGTTCCTTTAATGTTCATTAAGTTCTGAGATCAATATCCGTTGATGTACAGCGGGCTAGACGGACGATTGATTGATAGTCGCAGTAAACCAGGACCTCTATAGGACTGAACCGCTGCCGCCTGATTTACATGTTTGTTTGTAACAGATCTATGCGTTGACACATATTGACAGCTGAAGTTCCCGGTGAAGCCTCGACCACCAAGGCGGCAACAACATCAAAAAGTATTCAGTCTCTTCTAAGACAGGTAAGACTAACTAAAATAGGTACAGGCCATTTACATCGAAAGTTACTTAAGAAACTCCATCGGGTTATTCAAGCGTCCTCGTCGACGACAACAACAACAACAGCAGCAGCAACAACATCACCACTAAACTACCACCACGACTAAGAATTGCTTCAGAGCAAACTCAAAGAAATAAAGACCAATAAAAAAAAAACAGAGACGCCAGAGCTGTTGTCGTAAAATAGAAGAAGAAAAGGGTGGATAATATGCTATTACAGCACTGCATCCCTTTCATCCTCTACATCTCCCGACCACCTGCCCACCTTTTCTCCTCTCCTCCTATCTTCTTTTCGCCCCCTCTCTCTTCTCTCTCACTCCTTACAAATCAAAGTGACAGAGCCGCTTTTCCCATTGTGTTTTGGTCAAAGGATGTCTGCTTCAGGAGACACGATGTTCACAGTTTCCCTCCCTCGATTCTGTATACAGGCTACTCATACTCTTGACAAAGAAACTACTTCAGTAATTTCTGGGACTCGACTGAAGTATATTTTGAAAAATGTGAATCGAACACGCGATCTTTTCGACAAATAGGTCCGAAGTTCTACCAGCTGCATGAGCTATATATCTATTCCCTGAGTTTTGGGCTTATCCTTGAAGACAGCAGCAGCAGCAGAAACAACCAAAAAGACTTCGTGTTCTGTACTGAAGGCTTTCGTTCTTTTAAAGAATGCAAGGACTATTAATCTCTCATTATACCTTCTTACATTATACTATCTTAAACAGGTACGATACGATAAACGATGCTTAACGTCCTATTGCATGAGCGTTAAGGACAATAAAATTGGGCTAAAAAGCCCTCATCATACACATCTACCAGACCATTTGGTCTGGCTCACTAATGGATGGACAGCATTCATCGCTTGTCTATTTATACGCATCGTTTGTGATGTAGGCCTACACTATGTAGGCTGATGAAATAATCACAGTCACTAGCCTCTTATCAAAATTATTGCGTCCAAAATGCACTTTTGGCTGAGAGACCCAACCCAAACCAACCTCTTACAGACCGTGTGCATGATCTGCCGTCTGATGTCCCCGTTTATGATAAAGGTAATGATGTGTTCCGTCTCATTTCCATGGCGAAGGCTACAAAAAGGGCTCGGGTTTCCATAAAAGCTAAGCTGGCCGAGAAACAATTAATACATGGAGTGTTTGAGGCAACAAGAGTGCTGCCGTCTACATTCATGATTGTTTTGTTGTTTTTTAGCTGTTGGGGAGTGAGTCTCAGAAAGTCAGTGAAGGCCAATATCTTTTAGTGAAAGCGGACTAGGAGTTGGCTGCATCGGAAGACCACCTGCCAAGTGCGGCCTCAGTCCACCTCAGCACAATGCCCTTACCCCGCCGTCTCGCCCATCAGCCAGATTACTTAGCCAATATTTACGGCCAATCTGGACCTAAATAGAAAACACAAAGAGGGGCAACTACTGAAAGACTGAGGAGAAAATTTAGCTTCAACGACTTTATCATTACAAACCTGTAAACATATAATATAGATGGTGGTAGTGATGATGATGAAGACGACGACGACGACGACGATGATGATGATGATGATGATGATGATGATGATGATGATGATGATGATGATGATGATGATGATGATGATGATGATGACGACGACGACGTTGATAATAATGATGATGTCTATTATGAAGATACCTTGATGATTTAAAAAAAAAATACTTCATTCTTTATTCAATTTAGCTCTCCGTTTAGAAAGGGTGATGGGAGAGGATGCAACTTAATGAGTACAGATAGATGAAGTATTAAAGAACGGCCAGATTTCTGACATACGGTGAACAAAAAAAAGAAGAAAAAACAACAACTTAATGAAGACAGCTGACAAAACTAAATAAGCCTTATTTCGACCTATTTTGAACCAACTATTCCGTGGCAGTTATTTTAGCAATCAAATGCTGTTGGATTACGTAGATTTATCTGTGACCTAAGATAAGACAAAAGTGATCAAATAAATTTCAAAGCATTTTTCATGTCTACTTCACCTTGAAAATAATGTAATATCGCACGTGTACAATAGAACCTGGATTGTCCTATCCTATCCTTTCCTATCCCGTAAATCTAAGGTCGCTGGGGCGCCACAGATGATCGTTTAACCAGCGCACTCCATGTTTCTCTGTCCTCAGCATCCCTCACGGCTTCCCTCAGTGTCGAGCCAGTCCATTCTCGAATATTGTCCTCCCACCTCTTTTTCGGTCTCCCTCTTCTTCTGTCTTCTTGTACCGTGCCTTGCAGGATGGTATTTGTAAGGCCAGATGCTCTAATGACGTGGCCATACCATCGGAATTTCCGTTTCTTCACCACTGTGAGCATGTCATCATGTTGTCCAATAGTTGTGTGATGGTCTTTCGGACTTTGGCTTTGGTAATTTGCTGGGTAGAGGAAATGCTCCGAAGTCTTCTGTGGCACCTCATCTCCATGCTTTGTAATCTTCGTTGTAGATCTGCTGTGAGGGTCCATGTTTCGCAAGCGTATAGGAAGATGGAGATGACAAGGGGGCGCATCAGCCTTACATTGGAGTGTAGACTGACGATCCTGTCTTTTCAAATGGGCTCCAACCTTGTCAGGGCAGCAGTTGTTTGTACCATCCTGGAGAGGACTTCCTGTCGGGACCCCTTGTCTGATACAATGGCTCCTAAATATTTGAAGCTATGCATCGTGTTGAGGGATTGACCTTGGACTTTGAAGTCCGTGTGGATTCCATTGGTGTTGTTGGTCATCAATTTGGCCTTCTCTGCACTTATTGCCATTCCAAATGCTCTGGAGGTGGTGTTCAGCCTATGTACCAGCTGTTCAAGTTCTTGTTTTCTTCAGCCAATCCATCAATGTCATCCGCAAAACGGAGGTTGGAGATTGCTCTATCTTCAGTGCTGAATATGCCTTCATGATCTGCAAGGGTGTCTGACACTATGTGCTCCAGAAAGATGCTGAAGAATATTGTGGAGAGGAGGCATCCTTGACGCACGCCGATTGTTGTTTTGAACCAGTTCCCGATGGCGCTGTGGTGGAGGACTGCACTGGTAGCCTTGTCATACAGTCTTTTGATGGCTGCAATAATATTAGGGCTGATGTTATACATTCTCATGGTTGCCCACAGAGCTGCATGCCAGACTCGGTCAAACGCTTTTTTGAAGTCTACACACAAATGGTATAGATGCTGTTGGTGCAGTAGGTATTTCTCGCAGATTATTCTGAGGTTGATCGAGATGTGACAATTTTTCATAGTCCGCGTATAATATGATTCCATTTATTTATCTATTTATTCAATTGGAAAAATAGAGGAATCGCCTGGAGGAGAAAGCTGTGTGTAAACGACCATTTTACACATTGCTTTCCAATAATGTCATCCGAATGCGCAACAAAAATAGTCCAAAGATCAGAAGATTTCCTTCACATTTATCCAGCACGCACACAAACATAAACGCACGTGCGCACACCAACCTACCCAAGCACTCACCCGCCCAGTCACACACATAATTATACAGGGTAAAGAAAAATGAACACCAGAACGTGGCACACCTAAAAGGTTCCTTCAACCAAACTTTACCCGGTGAACACAAAGCCAGTTTCATTCATTGGTTCGTCTCCGCTTCGTTCAAAATGTAAGTCTAGTCTTCAGCAAAGACCTTGATATATAAAGACATGCCATGAGGCCCACTTCCGGGAGTTCGCTACTTTCGATATTAGAGAAGCGCCACCTAGCGAAATAACTGTCGTCCCTTGGGAAAATGCCGCGCGCTAAGAAGAAAGTACGACAAGGTGGCACACATTGTGGGGTGGTGCTCATAGAAAAACAAACACACACACACACACACCTACACACACACACAAAATAGAACTGCTCAGGTCTTGATGTCTCAAGCTTTGAGTACAGATTTGCGATACTTGACAAGCTGTTTCCATCAGATACAGATAAACTTCGAAACCAGCAAATAAAAGAAAATTTATATAAATGACTGATAAAATCGACTAAGTATATCTGAGCTAACAGAAAAACTATCGAGATGGCGGAGAAGATGCACTCTCTCTGTCCACGTTTTACAGGATATTCTGTGTTTACATTACATTTCAGTTTGTTATAAAATATAGTACCCAAAGAGTTAAAACTCTAGAATTTCTACAGGCTTATTTAAACATTTATAGCAAGTAAAGATAATGAGTTGAATATATATTAACGTCCCCGGACACATAAGCGTATAGGGGTATACCAGATAAAATAATCTGACAGCAGGGGCATGCTGAACTTATCAAAGTAGGAAAGTAGCATGCAAACTTACTTCTTTTGTTTATCAGCATGATATCAGCTTGGCTGCTTTAAAGTAGGATATATTTTAATATAACAAACTACTTTTATTTATTTATTTATTTATTTTTTTTTAAATTACGCAAAACAAAGAAAAGTTTAAAATAAAAGAGCTTTTGCATCGACTGTAGACCTTGCCGACACAGTTGTTTATTGAACGCGTATTACCTCCCGTGACATAGAAACAGGACTACCGCTAGGATCGCTGTTTTACATGTAAACTCTGTTGAAGTGGGCCTCATGGCATGTCTTTATATATCAAGGTCTTTGTCTTCAGTCAACTCTAGCTTTGGCATCCAATGAAAAACAGTGCCAGTATCATTTGCTGATTCACTCGGTCCATTTACTCTTTTGACTCCTCATTTCCTTCAGATCATTGTTGCTGTAGTATTTGTGAATTAGTAACGGTTTGGGAATAAAACCTTGCTGTTTTAGCGCGTCTTACAAAATACAAGAAGACCGTTTGGTTTTTCGATCTTGGCAGAAAAGGCATTGGAGACTGCCATTCGTAAACGGGTTAAAGTAGGTCCTGTATTCTTAAATCTTATATTTAAAATCGTGCTAGAAACATCGTCCTCTATCATTGGGCAATTACCATGCGATATCAGTCTTCGTCACACTGTACTTGGCCAATGAAAATCTAAGACACTTACGGAAATCGATACAATGAAAATCTAAAACACTTGTGGAAATCGATACATTTATTTATAACTAGTGGTTTTGTACCCTGGCAAGCCAGGGTACACAGGTTGCTGTTTAAAATGTAGACAGAGAGACAACTATTGTCTGCGAGTTTCATTTGGACGATGATACCTCCCCATATCCCCCTTGATACCTCACCATACTCCCCCCCCCATGATATCTCCCCGTCCCCTCCCATGATGCCTCATCATACCCCCTTGATACCTCCCCGAACCCACTTGATACCTCCCCATACCCCCTTGATACCTTCCGTACCCCCCTTGTAACCTACCTGTACCCTCCTTGATACTTCCCCGTTGATCGTTTCGCAGGTATGGATGAAAGGAATCGACCATCACCATACCCCCCTTATATATACCCGTATCCCCGTTATGCCTACCCATGCCCCTTTAAACCTACCCGTAGCCCCCTTTTACCTACACGTACCACCCCATCCCGGTCCTTGGTAATAATAATAATAATAATAATAATAATAATAATAATAATAATAATAATAATAATGAATATAGAATAATACAAATATAAATCATAAAAAACACCAAGGTTTTAAAATAAAATTTGATATAAGATATAATAATAATAATAATAATAATAATAATAATAATAATAATAATAATAATAATTATTATTATTATTATTATTATTATTATTATTATTATTATTATTATTAGTTTAATAATAATAATAATAATAATAATAATAATAATAATAATAATAATAATAATAATAATAATAATAATAATAATAATAATAATAATAATAATAATAAATAAGTCAAAAGTAAAAAGCCTAAATTAAAAAGAAAAATATCCATATTGTAGTGTAAAAAAAACATTTAAAAAAATATGGCCCACGTGAGATTTGAACTTGGGTCGCCTGCATGGTAGGCGAATGTCTTACTAAGTGAGCTACCAAGGCTTCATATAAAGACCATAAATTTTTTGGTCTATATGGGAATACATGCTGAAACCTCGATTCGATTGTTAATTAATCAAATTTAATTATTTAAACACAAAATTTTGTAAGATTGGTGACATGAGTGCATAAGTGTTTTGAATGGAAATAAAACAAAATTTGCGGTATTACGGAACGGCACATTCTTGACACGGGTTGAATCGGAAGCTCGCGGAATGAGGCTATTGCAGTTTGTGAACATTTTGTTTATTTATTTATCTCAGAAACGGTTAAACGTTCGGTAAGGAAATGTCGGCTATAACGATTTCGCGGGTTTTGAGCGCACAGAAGGCCGATCCACAGCGCCCAGCACCTGCCCAGATCAGCGTCCATACAGGACAAACTTTACAGTAAAGGCGAAGAAGGACTTCCGGCTAAGCAATTTATATATATATAGAAGGAGAGAGGAAGCCATCTTCGGAGGGGCCGGGTAGCTCAGTTGGTAAGAGCGTCTTGCTAGTAACCGAAAGGTCGCTGGTTCGAATCCCGGATTGGACAACTGGCCCGGTGGTGTCAGTATAAATCGGTCCAGTAGTCACCTATATGCGAAAGTGTCGTGTGACTATAATCTACAAACAACAAAGCCATCTTCAAGAAATGCTAGGGAACATGTTGAACACATAGCACACAAACAAACTTTGACAATCATTTGGTTTGTCCTGTTTTTTTTTAAATTATTTGTTTTGGCAATGATAAATATAGGTCATGTTTCATTCGGAATTAACTGTGAACAGAAATCGGTTGGTGTTTGACCATTTCCTTTGAACTCTCCCCCTCATCCCCCCACCCACTCCCCCATCTCATCCCCTCCAAAAAAAAATTCCGTCCTTATTTTAAAGAGTAGATATACTTTTTGAGGGCTTTGATGGAGCGTCAAATCGAATCTCTACTAGTATATTTCCGGTGTAGCAGGCCACATTATACTCCGCCTCAAGTATACCCAGGGTATAAACTGGCCTAGCCCAGACTATGCCCCCGTATAAACTGGCCTAGCCCAGACTATACCCCTGGGTATTATCTGGCCTAGGCTCGTTTAACCCGCTCCTGCCCATTATAACCCCCCCCCTCCCCCCCACTACGGAAGACCTTATCCTTCACGTTACTCTTTAATTTATGTGTTTTTAAATTGTTCTGATGCACTCAGATAGATAGATAGACAGACAGACGGATAGATAGATAGATAGATAGATAGATAGATAGATAGATAGATAGATAGATAGATAGATAGATAGATAGATAGATAGATAGATAGATAGATAGATAGATAGATAGATAGATAGGTAGGGTTAGGGTTAGGTTTTTTAAGGGATTTTTTGGGTTTTTTTTACACGCAAGAAGCTCTGTGGGTTCGGGCAAATAGAATAGACCCAACGTTTCCCGGCGTGTCGTAAGAGGCGACTAACAGGGGTGATGTTAGCACGGCATCACTGGGCGAAAGTCTTCTACACAGAAGTCACCGGCCAGGGCGGAGGAACCTCACGTTACTACAGGTTCAACGACCACGTGCTCAGGGCCAAGGCGAGCCACACTGTATTCGTGGATTTCGGCTGTGGCCAACAGCCTGGAGAGGATTGGGCCCTGCCAGGTCTTTTTTGCCCAAGACACAACACATGATGAGGCTATCCACTAATTCCATGCCGGATCGGTCGTCGCCCGGCTACACAAGGACCGCGCCTTCCGTTGGCCACCAGGACGGAGGTGAAAAGTATGCTACTGATGGACAAACTAGCAAGATCCGCACGAGAAACAACATCGTCATAGGAACCTGGAATGTCAGGACCCTAACTGCGGAAGGAAAATTAGAAGAACTGGCCCACGAGCTGGACCACTAACGATGGAACGTTCTAGGTATCAGCGAACTGCGCTGGAAAGGCCTAGGTGAAACAACGACTGACAAAGGCCACAAGCTCTATTTCAGCGGTAGAGATGACAGGCACGAACACGGCGTTGGATTCTTGGTCCACAAGAACATTCTAGCCACTGTCATGGGTTGCCGCCCAGTCTCCAGTAGACTCATTACCATCCGTCTGAGAGCAACCCCTTTCAACATTACCATCATCCAGGCCTATGCCCCAACATCAGATTATGAAGACAGCGAAGTGGAGGATTTTTATGAAAATATACAGGCGGTCCTTGACCGAGTGCCGAAGAAGGACATAGTCATAGTGCAAGGCGACTGGAATGCCAAGGTTGGCCAAGATGCGCACCACAACTGGGGAGACACATGCGGACCCCACTGCAACAACGAGACAAATGACAGGGGTCTGAGGCTATTGGAGTTTGCCAGATACAACAATCTGGTACTGGCAAACACGCTTGGTCTCCACAAAAAATCCAGACGATGGACATGGCACAGTCCCGGCGGGGAACATCACAACCAGATCGACTACATCATGGTCAAGAAACGCTTCAGATCAAGCATCAACATTGGCAGGACACGCACTTTTCCAGGAGCAGACATTGGAAGTGACCACGATCTCGTGATGATGTCTTTCCGGCTCCATTTGAAGAGAGTAAATACAGCAAAGTGCACTAGGCTGAAGTTCGACCTGGACAAACTGCAAGACCCGGAGGTGGCAAAAATATTTCAGGCCACAATTGGAGGGAAATTTGCACCACTGCTTATTTTGGGGGCAGGCGAAGTAGATGTCAACACCATGACCAATACCTTCAACTCAGCTGTAACAGATGCCGCCACTGAGATCCTTGGCAAGCACCGACCAAAGAAGAAGCCGTGGATCACACCTGAACTTTTGGATCTGTGTGATAAACGAAGAGAGTTAAAAAAGAAAAAGAACACCTCACAGGGAGCTGATGTCTACCGAAAAATCAACAATGACATCCGAAAAGGCATGCGCACAGCAAAGGAGAACTGGATAGAAGATCAATGCCAGGAAATAGAGAACAATCTGAACAAGAACAACAGCAAGAAGGCCTACCAGACTGTGAAGCGGCTGACAAGTGTTAAACAGCCCAAAGTCTCCACTATCCAAAGCAAGTCTGGCATTTGCCTTACAGAAGAACAAGAAGTCTTGGACAGATGGACAGAATACTGCTCTGACCTTTACAACCATACACCAAATGGAGACCCATCAGTTCTAGCATGTCCCGAGAGCAGAGAAGAAGAAGAAATCCTCCCAATTCTCCGGGAAGAAGTTGAAGCAGCAGTGCAATCGCTGAAGAAAGGGAAGTCAGCGGGAGTGGACAACATACCAGCGGAACTGCTACAAGCAGGAGGAGAAGCGATGACTGATGCTCTCACCATTATCTGCAACAAGATCTGGCAGAGTGGGGAATGGCCTACACCATGGACCCAGTCGCTTGTCATCACTCTTCCCAAAAAAGGTAACCTTCAGGAGTGTGAAAATTACCGCACCATCAGCCTCATCAGCCATCCCAGCAAGGTCCTCCTGAAAATAATACTCAACAGGTTGAAACCACAAGCTGAACAAATCATAGCTGAAGAACAAGCAGGATTCATGGCAGGGCGAAGTACCACTGAACAGATTTTCAACCTCAGAATAATCTGTGAGAAATACCTACAGCACCAACAACATCTATATCATGTGTTCATAGACTTCAAGAAGGCATTTGACCGAGTCTGGCATGCAGCTCTATGGGCAACCATGAAAGTGTACAACATCAGCCCTAAAATTATAGAAGTCATCAAAAGCCTGTATGACAAGGCTACCAGTGCAGTCCTCCATAACAGCGTCATCGGGAACTGGTTCAGAACAACAATCGGTGTGCGTCAAGGATGCCTACTCTCTCCAACACTCTTCAACATCTTCCTAGAGCGCATCATGTCAGATGCTCTTGCAGATCACGAAGGCACAGTCAGTATAGGGGGCAGAGCAATCTCCAATCTTCGTTTTGCGGATGATATTGATGGATTGGCTGGAGAGGAACAAGAACTTGAACAGCTTGTACAGAGGCTTGACACCACCTCCAGAGCTTATGGAATGGAAATAAGTGCGGAGAAGACCAAAATGATGACCAACAACACCAATGGCATCAACACGGACATCAAAGTACAAGGCCAATCCCTCAACACAGTGCACAGCTTCAAATATTTAGGAGCCATTGTGTCAGACAATGGGTCTCGACAGGAAATCCTCTCCAGGATCGCACAAACAACTGCTGCCCTGACAAGGTTGAAGCCCATTTGGAAAGACAGAACCATCAGTCTACATTCCAAAGTAAGACTGCTGCGCTCTCTGGTCATCTCCATCTTCCTATATGCTTGCGAAGCATGGACCCTCACAGCAGATCTCCAACGAAGAATACAAAGCATGGAGATGAGGTGCTACAGAAGACTTCTGTGCATTTCCTATACCCAACACATCACCAACGTTGAAGTCCGACAGACCATCACACAAGCCATTGGACAACACGATGACCTGCTCACAGTGGTGAAGAAACGGAAACTCCGATGGTATGGCCACGTCACCAGATCATCAGGCCTTGCAAAGACCATTCTGCAAGGCACAGTGCAAGGAGGTAGAAGAAGGGGGAGACCGAAAAAGAGGTGGGAGGACAACATTCGAGAATGGACTGGTTTGACACTGAGCGAAGCCATGAGGGCTGCTGAGGACAGAGAAAGATGGAGTATGCTGGTTAAGCGATCATCTGTGGTGCCCCTACGACCTTCGGGTTATGGGACAGGATAGGATAGGATTACACGCAAGATAAAGGCTATTAGCTGAGTTCACTCAGGTTTTGTTTTTGTTTTTTTTAACACGCAAGCAAAAGGCTGTTACCTGAGATTTGGTAACGCAAACGGTCATATACAACAAACCCATGGGTGAAATCTCTTTAGGTGGGGGTATATTCCCGGCGCGAGGGGTATGACCTGGCCTAGGCTGATCTATACCCAGGGGGTTAAACCCGCCTAGGCTACATTATACCCACGGTATAAAGTAGCCAGGGGTATATTCCGGCCTGTTACACCGGGATTTTGACATTCGAAACAGAAGGGTAACCATCAACTGAACTCTCCCTTCTGTAAGGTGTAATATAACTTCAGATCGATTCTCTGGAATGAAAAATTGGGTACGTTCGTTCGTGTCTTTCCCAATTCGAAAGCAAACAACTCTTCATCTTCAGTTTCTTCTTGGTCTTGATCTTGTTCGTCTTCTTTCGTATCCTCCTGCTGTTTCGCTTCTTCTTCTTCTCCAATTACAATTTTGCTTTTTGATATCTGTGTCCAAACTCAGGATGGGTAGTCAGCTTGCATGATGAGAACGTATACATCGAATTTGTTTAGCGGATGCCTGTCGTTAGTTCTAGCAAAAGGAGGGAGTCTTTGGTTTACTAGCTGTAAAAAAAGTTCGGGAAGGTAACTGTAAGGTCGTAATGGTAATGCACAGATCTAGTCATCACTAACGTACCAGAAACTACGCCCGTCAAATCATCGACTGAAAAAGAAAATAGAAAATCGATATCGCTATTAACATTCAGAATGGAGGTTTAAAAAAAAGAAGTAGTCAAGGCTTAGAAAGGGGGTGTCAGTCGATACGCAATGGGTATTTAAGTTTTAAGTATTGCCGTCTGATACATGGCCGTTTGCTAACTTCAGGTGAATTTACACATCAAAGCTGCAAAACCTCACGGCGTTTCACAAAGTTTTGTGATGTGGGGTTAAGTTCACAACCATAACATCAGCAATTGATGTGTTGTTACTTCATTTGTCTTCCGATCCCCCAAAACAAAACGAAAAAATTCTAGGTTTAACGATCTTTTCAAGTTCGAGGTATCGTATTTGTAATACTTCGTCAGTTGCTGCTGAGCTTTTCAATGGTCTCCGTGCAGATTATTCTCGGAGTAGTGACCCTGTAACAGCAGAAATGTTGACGACAAAAATGTGGTAACTCAGCTTAGAGATAAACAGATAGTACTTATTAAAACCTGACGTTAATTTACCAGCCCTCTAAAGGAACGTTCGCTCATGTGAAATTAACCTCCTTGAGACGTTCACTCCCGGCTGTCACAAAGAAAGTGATAGACTAGAGACCGTTTCACGATTCCCAGAGACTAGAGTTCAGCTCTGGGACGGTTTGTGGAGGCAACGCATGAAGCTTTCTCCCGTGGAAAAGAAGGAGATCGTCTAGATTCTAGCTCGCCACTTCCGACCCCGTAGCTACACGACTCGCCCGATCAGCCTGGGAGCGACCAGACTCCCTCAGGGTGACCACCAGACTCAAGCTCTCGCCGACGCAGAGCAGCTAAGTCCCTCTCAACTGCAACTGACGTAGAACTACTCGGAACAATATTAGACCACCAGAACAATATTAGACCATCAAACCATAGGAATGCTTAGCAAATGATGAAGAAGAACTGCTAAAGAAATTGCCTAGCACATGGAACAGTTATAGTTATTAATTTACATTTAATTGAAGTCATGTTAAACTTGTGTTGAACATATAAAAGTTAAAATCACATACATATACAACTGGTGTCATTCTATTTGTATTGTGGTGTGTCCACTAGTTCTTCTTCTCTTGAGACCAAGTAAACTAGTCCTTTGATTAGTAAAAAGCATTTCTTAAAGTAAGCCAATGATACTTTAAAACCCGAGAAAAAATATAAATTTTATGTGACCAAGCACCGTGATTAGTCTCTCACATCGCTTTGGAATTTTGGTAAAAGAACGTCTGATAGAGGTAGCTTAACGCCCCATCTATCTTCAAGTCTTACTCCCCTTGTAAGATAAGCGTGTCTTCTTCAGGATATCATCACAGTCCCCTGTTAGTGGAAGCAAATTTAAAAATAAAACAAAACAAAACAAAAACGCAGTGCCTTCATTTACGGGGAATAATAAAACGTCATAAGGTTTGTCAAAATCCCCGCCTTAACGTCTCTGCACCGAGACCAATAAAACCTTGGAGAAAAACAGAGGAGAAACAAATCATTCTCTGTTTGGAAGCTCAATAGTTAATACTTCCCGAAGCTTCACATTGCTACAAGTGTCATTTGTTCTACGGGCGATGGCTGGCGGTAAATACATCTGTGTATTATTTATTTTAATTTTTATTATGCATATTTATATGATTTTTCCCCTCATTTATGTACAGCGATTTAATATTAATTCAGTTGTACTGGAATTTGTTACTGTATTTAATTTGCATGCTTTTGAATTATTAAATTGGTTGTAATAGGTGTGCATAAAGCTTGCACGTCACTTGTAAGTTGTATGCATTTTGAGCTGGGTGAGGGAATGCTATCGAGTGTGTATTCCTTCAATGGAAGCTTTGCCGCGCTGTAAGAATGTTCATTTCTTCTTCTTCTTCTTCTTCTTCTTCTTCTTCTTCTTCTTCTTCTTCTTCTTCTTATTATTATTATTATTATTATTATTATTATTATTATTATTATTATTATTATTATTATTATTATTATTTAGGCATTAGAGCGGGTTTCTTTTGTATCAAAGGCTTGTGTAGGTAACTAGCCTATGTTTGTGAAAGTCTAAAATCATTTTATAAATGAAAACACTTCAAAATTTAAAAAAAATCTGAATCTGAATCCGAAAAAAAGGCTACAAAGGGAAGAAGTGTAGCATATGCGGGGTATTTCGGGCCTATGATACGATACCACAGACAGTTCTGTACTGTTAAGTGGTTCATGTGTCTATAGTACATATTTCCACCCCTACCACCACCATCATCATCATCACAGCAACACCATCAAACGGTTTGACAGGGATAAAGAGGACAAACTTGGCACTTAATGGGAGCAATAACTAAAACTGTGGCGTAATAAACTGTCCGAAATCCGATATTGATTTGGCAGCAAGTTGGCGGCTTGAGTTAGATCCTGTATCAGCGCTGCCAGCGCCTTGACCTCTTGAACTGGTAAAGCGCTTATATATAAGAACAATAC